>JAYEVG010000044.1:0-301850 GCA_036346395.1 Hsuehochloa calcarea | reverse complement strand
AATTGAATAACAGAGGGTCTAAAACCGCAAGAACGAAAACTTGATCCTAATGCTAGTTCGTGAGAGATTGATGATCAAGATGATGCTAGATAGATTCACACATATCACGCAAGCTAATTCACGTGAAAGAATCAATCACAAACTTGCGGATCAAAGAAAGCCCTAAAATCACGAAATTGAAAGCAAGAACGAAAAGAGACTTATCTCAAGCAAACCTTGCATAGATTAAAACGCGATCGCGGTTTGGATTACACCCACACCATCATGGATCTGGTCAATCCAAGATCACGAAATTCTCCTCAAACCATGAAAAGCCCTAGCCTCCACCTCAACTCCCCTAAGCCAATTAGGGTTTGAAAGCGACAAAAGAGATGAAAAGCAATGAGAGAGAGGGTGCAGCCCCCACCTCCTCCTATTTATAGTGGAGGCCTAGAACTCTCTAGAGTTTGACTCAATTGGGCTCCCGTTAAGGCCCACTAACAAGCGGGTCACACACGCACGCTCGCATAGCTGCCGTTTTTAACCTTTTGACCTAAACCGCTTCACCATGCGTCATGGATTTGCCAATAGGTCACCCTTGTCCATCTTGCGCCACGCTTGAGTCGTTGACCTCACCCGCATCGCCGATCGCTCGGACCTCAACTCTCAAGTCTAGTCCCGATCCTCCTCGCCGCTGACCGTCGCTGACCACCAAGCTACCGCACAACCATAGACAAGCAAACACGATTCGGGAACAAGTTATTCACAACTTGACCCATGTTAGTCAAAACATGCATCATGCAAATCATATGCCATGAAACCAATGACTTGGACCTAACAAAACAACATCGCCACGAAGTTGACGGACGTTCAAGTCAATACGTCGATCAGCTCCATATGAGCGGTCGGACCGCCTCACTGGATCGGACCGCTCCTCGTGAGCAGTCGGACCGCCTTGGGACTTAGCCGAAATTCAAGCCTGAAATTCAAACATTCGAAATTAAAACGAATAGAACTTCTTCTTGAGACTCCAAAATCATGAGACCAAGTGCATTGGGATCCCCTCACTTGCCTACAACACCTATTTTTGGCCCACTGCTTTTGACCACTTTAAGGTCACCACCGCCCCGATCGCCCCACATGGCCGGTCCGACCGATTTGGGACCGGACCGATCGATGCAAGGATCGGTCGGACCGCCCTTGTCCAGAAAGCCTGACACTTTGTTGAAAACTCGTGAAACGACAAACCGTAAACACCATTGCCAATTGTCACATCGTCCTAAGATCTGGAGCATATTCCCATGATATCCACGGTCTCGCGATCGTGAATGAATCAGATGATTTTGGCACCCAATCTTGAGTAACACGTCCGAATGATGAAGTAGTCAAGCAAGATCGACCTCAATCTACCTCGCGCCTCTGTCACTCAACAAGCCGGAAGGTCTGTATGCACTGTCAGAAGGCTATTCTTTGAATCCCACCGCTATGGAAGAGCGAGTGAATATCGGCAACATGTCGATCTCGCCGCGGGTAGCCATCTCGAAAGGGAAACCGAGATCTACCCTCAAAACGACGGAAGTCACGACCAAAGGGAGCATGAGGACTAAAATAAGAAAACTCAGAAAAACCAAGTCCTCGATGCTACCCTAAATCATCAGTTGTAGCAAACCTAGACCTCGTGTTAGTCTTAGGTGCACTCATGGTCTGGGGCTGACCCTGAATGTCCCTAAAAGACTCAACACGATCTCTACGCGCGATCTTGGCGCGCCTGAAGCATTGATCAAACAAATGTCCATCCTTCTGACAGAAGGTGCAATGATACTTCGCCTTCTGAGAGGCTGAAGCTGCAGGTGGAATCACCTTGCTGTCAGAGATCCTTTGAACAAAACCCGCTTATTTAAAATTGACTTTCTTAGTCCTGGGCTTAGTTTTGATCACACCTGGTGCTATGGTTCTGAGCACGACAGGTGGATGCTTCCTCATGTCCTCATGGAAATCATATCCTAGACCCTGATTAAATCTGCAAATCTTAGATTAGTCTAGAATGAGGTTGAGCTTCTTCTTGCCTCCTACAAACCACTCGAGAGTGTTCATAAGATACTGACACTCCCGAAAGAGAGAGGTGCAAGAAAAGCAGGGGGAAGAAAGAACATCAGAGGATAAGGGAGCAGAAGAAGAACCAACAAGAGGAAAGATTGACTTGTGAATGCACAAATTCCACTGGGGTGCAGCCTACTACTAGCCGCTTGGTTTACGTCGCTAGGCGCCTCTACCAAACCTCATGTTTCTTTCCAAACACACATTACAAGCAGATGGTTGCTTTTCTAGAAGGTCCTTAGTTAGCTTCACACATTTTTCATCCAGAACAATCAATTCATATTTGAGCTTTTCACAGTTACTACATGGTGAGCTAACAGGGTCCTTAGAAGCAAATTTGGTCAATTTGTTATTGTCATCAACTAATTCTTGAAACTGTTTGGAGACAGATTCAAGTTCAAAGAGAAGTTTGGGACAGCTTCATACTGAAGCAATAGGCTCAAGAAGGAAAGCTTGTAGTTCAGTGATTTTGTGGTCTGCCCATTTTAGATTCATCTTCAGATTATTACAGCTTTCACAAATCTCGGGCAGATCAAGCAACATGGTATAAAGACCTTTAAAAGCATTGTCCTTATCCTCACATGAGGTGCAAGAAGTAGTTTCTACACTAGTCGATGAACTAGGTGCTACCCTACTCATTTCTAGTTCAGAAAGCATACTAGCATTCTCCACCTTAAGTTTATCAAGCTCAGAAGTCAAACTATCATGCGAGGTCCTTAATTTCTCCATGTCACCAATCAAAACACAGCATGTATCACAATCATCACGGGAGGAAGCAGATCTAAGTGAAGTAAGCTCCCGTGATTGTCTATCTACTTCCTTCTCAAGATCACCAACCCTAGCTCTAGATCTAGCATAAAATTTTCCTAGCTTAAGAAATGCATCATTGAGCTGGTCGTAGGAGGGACCTACCTCATCGGAGTCATTTGTAGAGCTCATTTGTCGTCGACGTCGGTCCCGCTGGCCATGAAGCACATACCAATGAAGTCGTCACCGTCCTTGGGATCTTGATCATCCTTGCCCTCGTCGTCGCTCCATCCCTCCAGGTCGCTGAAGTTGAGGTTGTCGAAGGCGGTGAGGACGCGATGGAAGAGCCTCTTGGCCTTCCCAAAGTTGCGGAACTTCTTCTTGTCTTGAGCAGGTGCTGAGGGCTTCATGTTGCGGTTCTTGTCGATGTAGTCGTTCTTGCCCGAACCACCGTAGTCACCTTTGCCCTTCCCTGACTTAGCGCTTGCTCGGATGTGGTTGGGGCCACCACACTCGAAACAAATCACGGGTCCTCCTCTTCTTCCATCCCTCCTTCTCTTGAAAGCATGGGAAAACTTTCGAGCCTGGAGGGCTAGTTGTTCATCAGCAAGCTGCTCTAACTGATCATCAGCTATGTCACAGAGAGCAGCCAGGGAGAAACCGCAAAGCGAATCAGAAGAAGATCCAGAAGTGGGATCGGTGACTAAGGCCATCGACTGTGACTTCGACCTTCGATAGACTATGTCAATCTCGTGAGTCTTGAGGCGTGAGTAAAGTGCGTCAAGAGTCAAAGTCGAGAGGTCCGTGGTATCCTTGATGGTAGTCACCTTCATCTCCCAAACGCGCAAATCAAGAGCTGCGAGTATCTGACGAGCATTGTCCGAGTCGGGGTATGTAAGACCGACCGCTCGGAGGTTACTCAAGATCTTGTGAAAACGCGTAAAGCACTCATCAAGGGACTCGCCAGCGAGTATTTCAAACTTATTGTACTCTCGCTTGAACTGGTCCTGTCGAACTGTCTTGATCTGGGTGGTACCCTCATGGTAAGCGTCGAGGGTCACCCAGATGTCGAAAGCCGACGTAAGATGAGAGATGTGATCAAACTCGCTTCGGCTCAAACCTTGGATTATAATGTTCCTTGCCTTTGCATTGGCCTCAACATCGGGCATGTTTCCCATATTGATGTTTTCATCGGCGAACAAATGAATCGACCTTCACCTTCCGCCAGATGGCATACCCCTGAGCCTGGATGTATGTTTCCATTTGACTATTTGTTGGACCGTAAAGGCGACTAGAGGGGGGGGGTGAATAGGAGCACGCTCACTTTTTCACAAGTTATGAACTCAATACAATTTAACTCCAGTAGCTATTAGAAAGCTATGAAGATCAATATACCAAGACAAATGGAAGACTAGTATTGAATCCAATTAAACCCGTAAGCAATATAACAAAATCAACTAAGATTACCAAGACTCACAAAGACGGGCGGTCGATCATATACTCAACCGGTCGGACCGATTGCTCGGGCGGTCGACCGGCTTTAGGTTGGCGGTCGGACCGCTTCAAAATCGGTCGACTGGGTGATGACGGGCGGTCGACCGCCGACTCGTAACCGATCCGCAATAAAATCAGCTCGATGACGGTTGCAATTAGATGAAACTTTTGATTCTCAACTCCAATCTTTATGAAACTTTGCACACACCTTCTATATGCTATTGAGGACCTATTCCAATCGAATATTATGATAATTCTTGGACGATCTTGAGCAATTGTCAATTGATTAACAGGAGGTCTAAAACCGCAAGAACGAAAACTTGATCCTAGAGCTTATTCGTGAGAGATTGATGATCAAGATGATGCTAGATAGATTCACACATATCACAGCAAGCTAATTCACGGAAAGAATCAATCACAAACTCGCGGATCAAAGAAAGCCCTAAAATCACCAAATTGAAAGCAAGAACGAAAAGAGACTTATCTCAAGCAAACCTTGCATAGATTGATTTCGTGATTGAAACCGGATTACATCCACACCATCATGGATCAAGAGACAATCAAGGATCACGAAATTCACCACAAACCATCAAGAGCCCTAGCCTCCACCTCAACTCCCTAAAGACAATTAGGGTTTGAAACACAAAGAGGCGAGAGAGAGAGAGTGCAGCCACCATCTCCTCCTATTTATAGTGGAGGCCTAGACTCCTAGGGTTTGACTCTATTGGGCTCCGCTAAGGCCCACTAACAAACGGGTCACACACGCACGCTCGCAGCGCCGTCTTTAACTTTTTGACCTAAACCGCTTCACCATGCGCCATGGATTTGCCAATAGGTCACCCTTGTCCATCTTGTGTCACGCTTGAGTCGTTGACCTCACCCGCATCGCCGATCGCTCGACCTCAACTCTTCAAGTCTAGTCCCGATTCTCCTTGCCGCTGACCGTCGTTGACCACCAAGCAACCCGCACAACCACGCATAAGCAAACACGATTCGGGAACAAGTTCTTCACAACTTGACCCATGTTAGTCAAAACATGCATCATGCAAATCATATGCCACGATACCAATGACTTTGACCTAACAAATCAACATCGCCACGGTTGGCCGACGTTCAAGTCGATACCGTCCGACCGCCCAGTGAGCGGTCGGATCGCCTATGGCGGTCGGACCGCCCTCGTGAGCGGCCGGACCGCCTTGGGACTTAGCCAAATTCAACCTCCCAAATTCAAACCTTCGAAACTTTAAACTAATAGAACTTCTTCTCGAGACTCCAAAATTATGAGACCAAGTGCATTGGGATCCCCTCACTTGCCTACAACACCTATTTTGGCTCACCATTTTGACCACTTTGGTCATCACCGTCCGACCGCCCTACATGGCCTGGTCCGACCGATTTGGGACCGGTCGGATCATTGCAAGGACCGGTCGAACCGCCTACCGTAAAACACAGCGTAGCTTTGTCGAAAACGCGTGAAACGACAAACCGTAAACGCCATTGCCAATTGTCACATCATCCTAAGATCCGAGCATATCCCCATGAAATCCACAATCTCCCCTTGATGAACACATTGGCAATTATCCGTAAAATGTAAGTAAGAGGTTTGAAAACGAAGTTTACTCGCAGCTTTACAAAGGCAAAACTTGGTCCATAAGCAAGAAAAAGCAATGTAAATGACCAAGCTGGCATTAGAATAGTATAGGCATGTGAGACAAAGCAAAAATAAGCATAAAAACTTTAATTTCCAGAAAAGGGTCAAAATTCTCACATAAGGTCCATATGATAGAACAATTGTTCAATTAACCTATGATCATTGTGAGGATAAAAGAATGCAATTCAAGTTCAGAATATTCAATAAGACAATAAGAATGCAACTCAAGAACTCCCCCTCACTATGAGCATCAAATTTCAAATTTTCAATCTTCTCATTAACACATCTTCTCCAAAAGAAATATCTTTTCATTTAACACATCTTCTCCCCCTTTGACAATGGATTCATCAAGGAATCACGCCTTCCTCTCATCCAGAGATAACAAATAGAAAATAAAGGAAGAAGCAGAAACAAGAGAAGCATAAAGAGGAATATGCATGAAGTGCAATGGAGTGGCTTCAATTTTTGTATTTTTCAATTTTGATTACAAGAAGCTTTGAGATTACCCAAAAGAACAAGCTAGTATCTCTAATATTGCACAAACAAAGATATCAAGCCCGACAAAGCTAGCAAGATCATGGTAAGACATATATATCAAAGCTAAGCACAAAGGCTCAAAAGTAAAGCAAGAGATTTGATCAATTTAAGCATCGCTCAAATTCAAAAAGTTCATCAACAGGATCCTAAAGTGAAATTGGCCATGTCAAACTGTCAAAGTGAGATAAAAAATCTAACAAAGACCACATTAAGAGTCAATCAAGTCCCGTATTGAATCATTTTGCTCAATATTTTGTAAACGCCCATTTGTCAACATTTTTCTCATTTGCATTGAATATTGAAGTTGACTAATGATCTAACTTAGTGACAAGATCCTGGACTAGGAGCCATCCACAAACTCATCCTAAGCTTCACCAAAAGTTGATTAAAGGTATATCTTAGTAAAGAAGATCCCGGACTAGGAGCCATCCACAAACTCTTTCTAAGCTTCTACCGGGCGACAAATCTTGAGGTTCATGTCATTTCGACAAGCGGTCCCCATGAGATCGTTCTGTTCATCAAACTATCTCCAAGTTCATGTCATTTGACAAGCGCCTGTAAGAATAGTTTGGCACAATTTAAGCATAAGACAATCTTGATTTTCATTTTTCACAAGAGCAGTTTTAGAATCTCAAGAACACAAAAGCTCAAGTAATGGTCAATTTTAGATCAAAGAGCTAACAAAGCAATTCTGACAGGGCCAATGTCACAAGAGGAGCACTAATTGCGCAACTCGCTAAAACATCCACAAATTGCAATTTCTTAGTTTGAGTTGTTTAAAAGATTCTAGCTCATATAGCAAAGACTTAGCTACACATGTAAAAGCATGATAATTTTAGCAAGTCAAAGAACTAGACATGACATTGAGCAAGAATTGAAATACAAAACTCCAAAGGGTAATAGGCAAAGCTTCATCAATTTTAAAAGATAAGCAGAAAATCTTATATTACAATGCATCTTTTTGGATTTTTCATACCACTTGTTGTAACCACTTGTTGTATTTTTCATATGAATGCAATATGACACAATGAGATGCAATTAAAAAGCCTAAAACCTAAAAAGTTCAAAAGATCACTAAGTTCGAAAAAGAACAATAAAAGATCAAAAGAACAAGGAAAGATAAGAAAAAGATCAAACTCCCCCTCAAACCAACCCATAAGGATAAATTACCCCTAACTCGCTTCTTAAGGAGGAAAATCTGTTTGATCTAAAGGTTTGGTAAGAATATCTGCCAATTGAGCTTCGACTCTATGAAGTGCATCACAATATCACCTTTTCAACATGATATTTAAGGAAGTGAAAGCGAATGTCTATGTGCTTAGTCCTAGAATGTTGCATCGGGTTTTAGCAATATTAATAGCGTATGTTATCACGTAAAAGAGGAACACTAGCAAAGTTTAACCCATAATCTTTCAAAGTGGACGCCATCCACAAAATCAAGCACAAAGAACTAGCGCAGCTACATACTCCGCCTCAAAGAAGGGATTGTGCAATGTAAGACCGCTTAGAAGACCAAGATACAAGAGAAGTGCCTAGAAAGTGACAGTGCCCGAGGTACTCTTCCTATCTAACCGACACCGCAAAATCGAATCAAAACCTCTAATGGACAAAGTCAAGAGCAGAATACCAAATGCCATATAAGAGGGTAGAGTGTAAATACCGAATATGCGCTTAACGGCTTGGCGATGGAAAGTTCTCGAGACGCTCAAATCTTGCACAAAGGCATACCGTGAAGTGAATGTCCGGTCTCGAGGCCACAAATACGTAGGGAGCCGATCATGTCATGGTACTCGCGTTGATCTACGACTTCTCCTTCCTCATCCGATCCAAAATCGAAGTTGCCATGGGAGTGGAAATTGGCTTGCAATACCCATGTTGAAGCGCTTGAGTAGATCTTTAGTGTACTTCGTCGATGGATGAAAGTTCCTTCCTTGCATTGCTTGATTTGAAGTCCCAAAAGTAATTAAGCTCTCCCATCATACTCATCTCAAATTCCTCGACATAGTGTCGTAAAAGTGGAAACAAGAGCATTAGAGGAACCACCAAAATAATATCATCCACGTAAATTTGAGCAAGCAAGAAGTCATTTCACGCCTAAGAATAAATAGAGTTTTATCCACTTTACCCTCTCAAAATTATTTTTAAGCAAGAAGGTCTTAAGTCTATCATACTGTGCTCTAGGGGCTTGTTTAAGACCATACAATGCTTTAGATAGCTTGAAAACACGATTTGGATATTTAGGATCCTCAAAACCGGGGTTGCTTAACATAAACTTCCTCATCTATGAAACCATTTAAAAGGCACTTTTAACATCCATCCGATATAATTTAAAACCTTTTGATGCAAAGAATGCAAGCGTAATGCGAATGGCTTCTAGTCTAGCAACAGAGCAAATGTCTCATCAAAATCTAATCCCTCAACTTGGTCAAACCCCGAGCTACCAATCTGCCTTATTTCTAACCACGTAACCATCCTCACCTTGTTTATTCTTAAACACCCAACGGGTTCCTATAACATTATGACCACTAGGAGGTTCTACTAGGTTCCAAACTTTGTTTCTTTCAAAATTCTCTAACTCCTCATGCATGGCATTTACCCAACTAGAATCGATAAAGCATGTGATATATCGCGGGTTCAAAAGAAGCAACAAAAGCCGAATGAGAGTAGAGATTTGGATCATTATACCGAGCGAGTGACTCGCCATGTAGGTTACCTATTATCTGCTCCGAGGATGTTGTCTCTGAATGCGGCGGAGCTCCGGGTGAGATGTCGCTTTCTTCGACCTCCGCAGTATCGCGATGATGATGATGCAGCAGGAGCCTCAATCAAGGTGAAGTAGACGAAGGTGTTCTTGTATCAATATGGGCGCCTTCAAGCAGCAGATGAGGGAATGACATTTGCTTCGCCCTCATCTTCCTCCATAAAAATGCTCTCTGTCACCAGAATCATCTCAGAGTAATTGATCTAGCTCTGTGGCTAGTCTCATCAAAAGTGACATTACAAGTCTCCCGAATAATGTTAGTCTCAGATAAAAACTCGAAAACCCTCGAATGAGCAGATAACCTGAAATACCCCATCAAAAGTTCTTGATTCAAATTTATCTAAGTTGCTGTCTTAAGGATAAAACATTTTGATCCAAAAACTCAAAATGCTAAATGAGAGGGTTTTCTACCAAAACGAAGCTCATAAGGAGTCTTGCCTAAAGAAGGTCTCAAAAGACACGATTTGCAATATGGCAAGCGAGAGCAATAGCTTCGCCCAAAATCTCCTCGATGTGTTATACTCATCTAGCATCGCCCTAGCCATTTCGACCAAGGTCCTATTCTTCCTTTCCACCACGCCATTTTGTTGAGGGACGTGTGGAGAGGAGAACTGATGCTCAATACCACGCCAAAGACAACAAGAAGCAAAAGAAGCATTTTTGAACTCCGTGCCATTATCATCGCGAATCGCTCTCAAAGCACCAGAAGCTCGTAAGCCAAACGAAGAACAAGGTCATGAAAATAACCAAAAGCTTCATCCTTTGAAGTAAGAAAGAACACCCAAGTATATCTAGAAAGATCATCGACTATGACAAGAATATACCATTTTCCACCGATCGATCGGACTCTAGCAGACCAACAAGATCCATATGAAGCAACCGTCCCGGTCCGCTACCATAACCATAGTCACGTAAGGGTGTGAGGCGGCAACTTGTTTGCCATGCCTACAGTATGCGCACATACAAAGATCCTTGATGACTTTGAGCTTAGGCAAACCTCTCATGAGATCAAGGTTGCTAACTCGTGTCGATGATCAAAACCAATGTGCCCCAAACGCCGATGCCAAAGCCGTAAATCAAGAAGATGTAAGCAAACATTTAAGAGATCCAAGAAGAGATTCTGAAAAATCAGCCAAAAATTCTACCAACTCTAGAGATTCCAAACACAAGCTCACCAGTAGAATCAAGCACACGACAAGCATTTTTCTTAAAAACAGTCTCATAACCATCATCAAGAAGTTGAGAAACAGAAAGAAGATTATACCTAAGCTTGTCCACAAGAGCGACATCTTTTAGAATGAATTTGTTGTTTACCCTAATTGATCCTGTTCCTTCAATTCGCCCTTGTGTATCATCTCCAAAGGTGATAAAGTCATCACCTGTTGCTCGCGTGAAAGAGGTGAACCATTTTGAGTTCCCGGTCATGTGGCGTGAACATCCGGAGTCAACGAATCACGTGTTCTTCCCTTTCCGCGGTAATCCTAAAAATCAAGGAGTAAAGAACGATGTGTCTCAACATCGGGATTAGATAAACAAGATTTAGGAATCCAAAGATCGAGACACACGTCCGCAAGGAGTATACAAACCGTAGTACTATCCTTGATTTCATTTAACATTCGGTTATGAGCAATGTTTAAATTAAAATGAGACTTGAATCGTCCATGGGCGGTCTCGACGCTTTGTCTTCAAGGTCGACCGTGACCAAAACGGTCGACCGGTGACCACTCAATGGCCGACCGCCACCGATACACATTAGAATTAGGATGTCTAGAAACATAATGATTTGCATGAGATAAAAATCCTAATCCATGTTTATTCTTTTCAGTGTTACCATGTCTCATAGAAGCTCTAGGTTGCATGAATGAAATTCTATCAAAATTTTTCTATCATTTTTCAACCTACGCCAACAAAGATTCAATCAAATGTCCACCCTTTTGCAATAAGTGCAATGGTACTTGGTACCACTAGAAGACGCACCATTTGAATTAATACAAGGTTGGGCAAAACTCGCAGATTTAAAAGATGTTTTTGCAAAGTTGGGTTTTGAATTCAATTAAACCTTTTCCAAGACTTGAATGACTTTTGGGTTTGAATTGTCTTGAAAAGAATTGAATCCTAAACCTTGCTTCTTATAAGGAGTTTTAGACTTGTCAAGAATCATGTTTAATTGTTTCTTACCTTTAGAAAATTTTTCTAATGTATCATGAAGGTAAGCATTTTCTTTCCTCAAGTTAACACAAGAATCACAAGTTTTATCCATAGATTTTCCTTATACAAAGCAATTTTCAAGCTTAAGAGTGAACATGAAGCACAAGTAGTATTTTCAATATTGTCCTTAAGCTTAGCATATTTGACTCTAGCAATTTCTAAGATATCTTTGATTTCACGCTCTTTTCTAAGCATGAAGTGCAAGGGCTAGAATCAAAAACATCAAAAGCAATCAATTTACTAGATTCTAAACATTTTTCACAAGGAGCACTTTTAATTTCATTTAGTTCAGATTTAGCATTCTCAAGTTGTTGTACACAAATATTATGAGCAGATTGTAACTTGGTAATTTTAATGCATAGCATGACAAGATAAACATTCATCAGTTCAAGAGTCTTAGCAGCTTTAAGCTCTACTTTCAGTTTGCTAATTTTGACTCTAATTTCTTATTTTTGTCATAACAAATTCAAGCGCTTCATCTTGACTAAGCAATTGCTCAACTATAGAATCATATTTAGCGTAAAGCTCATCATAAGAAAAAGATACCTCATTATCATCAATGTCGTCCGTGTCACCATGAAGCACATGCCAAGAAGTCTTTGGCCTTCCCTTTCTTTTTACCTTGAGGATCTCCTCCTCCTTGTCCTCCTCACTCCCGGTATCCACATCGCTCAAGGATTGATCCTCAAAAGCGGCAAGGACCCGGTGAGCACTTCACAAGCTTATTTGCCTCATACCTTGATTTGTTGAAAGGAGGCTTCTTCCAAGTCGGCTTTCCTTCCTTATGATTGCTCTTACCTTTCAACTTGGGGCAATTTGTCTGATATGATTGAGCTCACCACATTCATAGCATGTTACCGACCACCTCTCTTTTGTTTCTCACATTATTGTAGGCCTGTGTGAATTTCTTAGCTAGAAGAGCTAACTCGCTTCAGAATACTTTCAAGCTCCTCTTCATGAATAGCAGATAAACAAGCAAATGAAAATCCGTAAGAAGATTCACAAGAGTCATCAAAAGCCTTTTGAGAGGATCTGCTACCAAAGCTAAATTATCTTTCTTAGGATGATCAACTCTTTTAATTTCATGAGTCTTGAGTTTACTATAAAGCAATTCTAAAGTAAGACTTGAAAGATCAACATTTTCTTCTATAGCAAGAGCTTTCATCTCCCACTCCTTGGTGTTGATTGCAACCAAGAGATGGGTGGCATTTTCAGATTGAGAATATTCAATATCAACAACTTTTCATTTGATTAATTACTTTATTAAAGCGATCGAAAATGTCATCGATGCTCTCTCCAGACGATCTCGAATTTATTGTACTCACGCTTGTAAACAGCTTACGACCTTTTGATTTGGGATGAACCTCATGATATGTTTCGAGAGTGTTCCAAATTTCATGCGCAGCTGAAAGATTGCAAATTCTATCATATTCTTGTCTACCAAGTACACCATATAAAAGATTCTTAGCCTTATTGTTGTTAGCCAAAAGAATTACGTAAGGTGTGTAGCAATTTCAGAATAACCAATGGGCTCTAACAACATCCCAAATAGCTTGTCCTCGCTCTCAAGAAAGACGCGCATGCGATTCTTCCAATAGGCATAGTCGTGCCCATCAAGATATGCGGTTTAGTAGAAAACTTATCCATCGCCAAAGTTCGGACCGGTTAAGATCAAGATTGAACTAACTCGCTCGATACCACTTGTTGGACCGTAAAGGCGACTAGAGGGGGTGAATAGGAGCACGCCACTTTTTCACAAGTTATGAACTCAATACAATTTAACTCCAAGAGCTATTAGAAAGCTATGAAGATCAATATACCAAGACAAATGAAGACTAGTATTGAATCCAATTAAACCCCTAAGCAATATAACAAAATCAACTAAGATTACTAAGACTCACAAAGACGGGCGGTCTCGATCAGAATACTCAACCGGTCGGACCGATTGCCTGGCGGTCCGACCGCTTTGTGTCGGCGGTCGGACCGCCCAAAATCGGTCCGACCGGTGATGACGCGCGGTCGACCGCCGACTCGTAACCGATCCGCAATAAAGAAAATCAGCCCGATGACGGTTGCAATTAGATGAAACTTTTGATTCTCAACTCCAATGTTTATGAAACTTTGCACACACCTTCTATATGCTATTGAGGACCTATTCCAATCGAATATTATGATAATTCTTGGAACGATCTTGAGCAATTGTCAATTGATTAACAGGAGGTCTAAAACCGGGCAAGAACGAAAACTTGATCCTAGAGCTTGTTCGTGAGAGATTGATGATCAAGATGATGCTAGATAGATTCACACATATCACAACAGCTAATTCACGGAAAGAATCAATCACAAACTCATGGATCAAAGAAAGCCCTAAAATCACCAAATTGAAAGCAAGAACGAAAAGAGACTTATCTCAAGCAAACCTTGCATAGATTGATTTCGTGATTGAAACTGGATTACATCCACACCATCATGGATCAGTAGACAATCAAGGATCACGAAATTCACCACAAACCATCAAGAGCCCTAGCCTCCACCTCAACTCCCCTAAAGACAATTAGGGTTTGAAACACAAAGAGGCGAGAGAGAGGGAGAGGTGCAGCCACCATCTCCTCCTATTTATAGTGGAGGCCTAGACTCCTAGGGTTTGACTCTATTGGGCTCCCGTTAAGGCCCACTAACAAACGGGTCACACACGCACGCTCGCAAAGCGCCGCTTTTAACTTTTTGACCTAAACCGCTTCACCATGCGCCATGGATTTGCCAATAGGTCACCCTTGTCCATCTTGTGTCACGCTTGAGTCGTTGATCTCACCCGCATCGCCGATCGCTCGACCTCAACTCTTCAAGTCTAGTCCCGATTCTCTTTGCCGCTGACCGTCGCTGACCACCAAGCAACCCGCACAACCACGCATAAGCAAACACGATTCGGGAACAAGTTCTTCACAACTTGACCCATGTTAGTCAAAACATGCATCATGCAAATCATATGCCACGATACCAATGACTTTGATTTAACCAATCAACATCGCCACGGTTGGCCGACGTTCAAGTCGATATCGTCCGACCGCCCAGTGAGCGGCCGGATCGCCTCTATGGCTTGGCCGGACCGCCCTCGTGAGCGGCCGGACCGCCTCTGGGACTTAGCCAAATTCAACCTCCCAAATTCAAACCTTCGAAACTTTAAACCAATAGAACTTCTTCTTCGAGACTCCAAAATTATGAGACCAAGTACATTGGGATCCCCACTTGCCTACAACACCTATTTTTGGCTCACTCATTTTGACCACTTTGGTCATCACCGGTCCGATCGCTTGACATGGCCGGTCCGACCGATTTGGGACCGGTCGGATCGCGTGCAAGGACCGGTCGAACCGCCTTACCGTAAAAAACTCGTAGCTTTGTCGAAAACGCGTGAAACGACAAACCGTAAACGCCATTTCCAATTGTCACATCATCCTAAGATTTGGAGCATATCCCCATGAAATCCACACTATTCCAGAAGGGGTAATCCAGGCCATCAAAGACGGGAGGGAGGCTTGGTGGAATACTTGTCCGTTGCCATGGCTCACAGACCGGTTAAAGATCTATCGAAAAGAGCTAACCAGCTCTGATACCAGTTGAAGGAACGAAATGGCAACAGAGGGAGGGGGGGTGAATGGTGCCTTAAAAATTAAGATCCTCCCCTCTCAAGTGTCCACACAGCAATCCAAACACTTTCTGTTAAACAAAAGGCGTGATGTGAATCAAATCCAAAGAGTTAAACAAAACTGGGCTGTTCTGTTAGATATCGGAAGTTCCGATTCTACCTTGCGGTAGTTCCGTTCTTCCAAAGGCGGAAGTTCCGCCACATGAGTTCCGCTACTCGCATAAATCGGAAGTTCCATTGTCCGCATCAAGAACAAGACGCACGGATTTTGCCAAAAATGCGAAATACTAACTTGTTAATGCTCTTCTCAGGTCAAGTCTCACAGGACATCATCCTAAACAACATCTTGACCTCATGGAGAAGAATCGCAGAAAAAGATCCATTAATCAAAGCAAAATCGGATTACTTGAATATTTGGCAAGAAAGACCAAAAACCACAATTTGCAAGATTCTTAGATTCTTGGCTCATGAAACTTTGAGGGTATATTAGCAATATCAATAAGACTCTAGATATCAAGTTTCATGCCATCTAATAAGAGGAATCAAAAGTTTCACCAAAACCCTAGATATTCAACGTAGGAACAGAGAGAAGAAAAGAGGCATAAACAAGGAAGCAAAACCTCAGTGATTTCATTGCTAGGAATCAAAGATTACAAAGGCAAATACAGAGGAATGATTACACGAATTTCAGTTCATCCTCTCCATCTCAACAACCAAAGCCAAAAAGCAAAACAAACTCTCCAAAAGCTCTTTAACTAAAGCTAACCCTAATCTCCTTTCTCCAAAAGTCACCAAAACAACCAGGGGTTCACCTCTATTTATAGCCCTTGGCTAACGGGTCTCCAACCCGTTATGCCGGCTAAACCCTAACGGAGCCCGCTTCCACTTGTGCCGCCTTGTGAAATTACCCTTTCGCCCCTCGTGCACCTTCTGGAAGGTCCCGCATTCCTTGTTGTCCACGACTCGCAACCGCCTCGAGTACACCCCGTCTTTGACACATCTTTACCGTTCTGGCCTCAACGCCGCCGCTGCCTAGTCCGGCTCTCACGTGTCTCGCCACGACTCCACCTCGAGGCCCTGCAACCAGCACAAGAAACACATCACATAGCATTGCTCAAAATAATAGAATCATCATTTGCATTTGACTCAAATCCATTCACCACTCAAAATCAAAACTATGCCCTCTCTCGCATTCAAGACAATCGGAAGTTCTCGACTTACCATGGCGGAAGTTCCGATTATCTAACGCTCGCACTCCTGTGTTGGAAGTTCCGATTAACGTCAAAACAGAACACACTTGTCAGGATTATCGGAAGTTTCGCGTTCTCAGGGGCGGAAGTTCCGATTATCGCAATGTAACACAAACGCCGTGACAATCGGAAGTTCCGCTTTTACTGTATGGAAGTTCTGATTATCGGAACTTCCGCATTCCAGAACCGGAAGTTCCGCATAGTACAGAACCACACCGGCAGCAGCGCAAACGCAATGAATCCAATCACAAACTTTTCAACATAGCGTCAAATACTCATCACTCGAAAGGGGACCCTACTCACATGGTCTCTCAATAATGCGAGAAGAATCTGGGAGAGAAACAGAAAATTGATGATGCTTCAATCGGTTGTAATGGCGGACAAAGGCGCGGCCGCGCGGGGAAGACGAAAGAGTGGGAGACGACACGCAGACGGGCCCACCTGTCGGCAAAAGGCTGAAGCGGTCGGAGTGGTCGGAGAACAGTGATGGGCCATGGGAGATTCGGCCCGAACACTACGCGGCGATTTTTAAATTCATTTATCAATTAAAATAATTCTAGCAATTCAAAAAGTGTTAATTTTTTACACCTAGAAAATCTAATAAAATAATAACTCTATTAATTTTTATTTTGGTAACATAACTTTGGGATGTTACAAACTACCCCCCTTAAAAGGAATCTCCTCCCCGAGATTCGAAGAAGCTAGAAAGAAAGCTGGGGATACAAGATCTTCAACTGGAATTATCGTCGATAAACCCTACTCTTCATCTAATGGGGCCTGAGCTATGACGTTGTACACACGTCCTTTTTCAGAAATTATGTGGCTTCCTGTTTGCTTGCATGGTGTTGACTTTTGGAACTTCAGAGCTGGATGGATTCGCTGCCTACTACTTCTTTGGACATTTATTGACATAATGTCCTATCTCTTGGCAGTGGAAACACATGATACATGTGGCATGAGATGGGTTCTTCCATGACTGGCCTCCAATAGATGTGTTGAGGAGCAACATGTTGACCGGCTGGTTCATGGTTGTTTCTTGAGGCATTGACAAGCTTAAATTTCTGTATTTATGCAATTGTGGCAGGTACCTTTTGTTATTTTTACCACATGCTTCTGGTGTTATTGTTGCGATCAGAGTAGCTTCTGGGATGCTGTCTGAGGTGAGTGTTAAGCGTCTTTTTGGTCATCAATTGGCATAGTTCCACATATCCCGATAATTGAGGCATTATATTCCAGCCCTTGATATTTTGTTTTGCTGAGATTGACCATCATTGTTGTTGCGGATTATTTGCATCCCTGGACGTAGTGTTGATCTGCGTGTCATGATTGTAGTTGTTGTTTGTGCTCGGATGGGTTGGGGTTGAATAACATGAGCCTTGAAGTTTCTTGTCACATATTGCCCTTGATCTACCATCTTCCTTTTGTGAAGGTTGTTCGTTTGTTTGAACGTCTTGTGTTTGATCCGCCAAATTCGCTTATCCGATTCTTGAGCTTCTTCAGATCGACTGCTCACTTGGCTTCTTATGACGGGCTGAGATAACTCTGCTGCTTGGTGTGTCATCCGAGGTTATTCTGCTCTATCCTCGGTACCGAAGTTGCTCGTTGCGCCAAGAATGCTTGTTCATGTAAGCGACATTGTTTGACAAAATGCCCTTCCTTGCCACAACAGTTACATACTTTATACTGGATCAGTTCCCTCTTGGGACACCTGAAGAAATAGTGTCTGATGCCATTGCAGTTAACACAATAGACATCTTGTTTTGGTTTTCCCTTTTGAGGGCATCCGTAGGCGAAGTGTCCTAGTTCACCACATCTGTAGAGATAACATACTTCCACTGATGGTGACTTTTAGGAAGAATATGTCTCATGACATCATTATTAGATACTTTTGGTGGCTTGTTGTTGTCCATCGATTGCCATTCTGATCCATTGGTTTCTGGTGGTGGTGGTGGAGTAGGGACCTTATTGTTGGCATTGGTTCCACTTTCAGAGTGTCAAGTGTTCACCATCTGCTGGTCACTTCAGAGGTTTAGGGAAGGAGACAAAGGCTAGGAAAGAGACAAATAAGATGAACTAAGGAGATAGAGCGAGATAACACTCCCAAACGAAAGAACCAGCTCAAAAAGCTCTCTAGTTAAACTTTAATAGATTTACACCATGTTCTATCGATTGAGACTCTTAATCCGGCGAAGTGACTCAATACACAGAATGAGTCTTGACAAACTTTAAGCTATATGGTTGGGCTAACATCACGATCTTCGATTCACAGTCTTTGTTGACGATGCTACCTTGATAGCTCATATCTTGTGATCTTGAACATAATGGTAAGAAACGTGTTGACCATCTATAGAAATTTTTAAGGAAAATAGGATCAATTTAACATTATAAAATGATGAAGAGAGAATTAGGTAAGAAAGAATTGCTATGAAGAAGCTAAGGACAGATAGATGACCAAGATGAGGAGAGAACAAATTATTTTTCTTTTTATATAAAATAAGTTTTGAAATTTCTCAACTAACGACCATCCTAACTAGGGCACGACCTACAATGATATGGCTCTGATACCATTTCTGCCGGACCCGGGAGTAACACCCCAAATCCTCTGTGCATTTCTGAACTAGTCCCATGATCAGTAGCTAGTTCACACAGTAATCAAATATGCTAACATTCATAATTCACATAACTTTATTAATAATCAACATAGTTTATTACAAAAGAGGCTTACAAGCTAACAATAAACAAACATAGTGGAAGACGAAGAAGTAGTGGAGTCCAGTTGATCTGCCACAGGCAATCAACTGGGGTAGCGGCCTAGTCGTCGAGATCAACACCGTGGTGAAGTCCTTCTCCTCTGAAATTTATTTGCATGAAGCAAGGGTGAGCACAACTACCGTGCTCGCAAGTTACACCCAATAACAGAGTTAATGCATGCATGTATATATCAAAGGAAGGCTTATTGGTTGAATTTGCATAAAGCAATATTTTTTTAAAATATTTGTACTAAGTTCCAAAGCAGTTATTTTATAACTAAAATTAATTTTATAAATTCTCATGTTTTATAGTAGGATAACCTCCATACGAAATATGGAGATGGATAACCTTCTATCACATGACTTCCTGCCCAACTTCCCATTTGGATATAAATCCAAAATCATTTGATAAAGTTATTTGAAAACAAAATCAAACTCTAACTTTGAGTGGCTTTACTCAGCATGTCCATGACCGTGGACACGGTTATTTGAATAGTTTTACACTCTACAGAGGTTGTACAACTTTACCCACAAGACATGAATTCTGTAGTTTGTTTGGCATCCGTCGACACCACCACTCACTACCTTAGGTAAGTAGTCTAGAGCACGTGTCAAGGCCTTTACAATGCGCCATCCCACCATAGTCCTGCCTCGCTAAGGATTCACCCACTTTGGATAGAAACCCACCGGGTTCATACCCCCTCTTGCGCCAGGTGGGCATACATAAAAGTAGGTCATTCTGACAACCACACATCAACATGGCACAACCACGGTGAAACGTTGCAAATTAGTTAGCCAGGTCTCTCCCATTCGAGACATGTGGAAGTACGATGTGGCTTAGCAAGATGCGGCTTGAAGACCGGTACTTAACTGACTTGGGCGACTTCCAAAATAACCCTTGGGCCACAATCCTATCCAGATTAAGCCCGCGCATAAACCTACACCCACCAAGCATCCATTTCGCTCAAGTACAAACCAACTTTCCCATTTTGTTTTTCAGAGTCATTTGCAAAATCTTCCATGACAAACCAATACCTATAGATACAATTTAAACAACATTTGATCTTTGGCTGAAAGTTCCCAAATTGAATAATTTTGGGTCTAAGCATCGCTAAGCATAACTTTTCTCAAGATGTTCTAGTTCATACTATCACATAAACTAGATTTTCATCTAAGGTATCAAGGTAGGTTTATTTAAATATCAAGATTGGCAGTACAAAGTATTTAGGCATAACTATAATTTTAAAAGTAGGTATTTAAATTGCATTGAATAGAAATACGCATGCATTAATAATTTAAAATAGAATTTAACTAATTTGAAATAATGGGATCAAATATGATCAAAGGTATAACTTGCCTTGCTCAAAATCATGGTATTCTAACTCTTTAACAGGGTCAAGCTCTCCGGGGTCGTCGAAATCTATACATGCAAACGATCTAAATTCAAATAATATTCAAATAAAATCCAAAAAAATTATAAAATAAATACTAGTAGAAAGGTATCGACTTTATATGAATTTAGGAATTTGAATCGACGGAATTGGAGTTCGTACGAAGGAGAACGAACATCCGGAAGTTTGGATAGTACGAGAAAAGATGGAATCTGAGTACTATTCTTCTTCTGAGAACTGTTCACTCCGAGCACTGGTTATCTTCAGGTACTGTTCATCTCATGGGTATTCATCTTGAAGTGGTCGAAAGGCGGTTTCAACTACACTGGTTGGAGGTAGGTTTCGACAAGACTTGTCAAAGGAAGGTTTCAACTATACTGGTCAGAGGAAGGGTTTCAACAGCACTGGTCGAAGGATGGTTTCGACAACACTGGTCGAAGGAAGGTTTCAACAGCACTGGTCGAAGAAAAGGGTTATGACTGCTTAGTCGGCAGAAGTTACGACTAACTGGTCGAAGGAAACTACAACTATATACTCGAAGAAAGCTATGACTACCTGGTCGAAGGAAACTACGACTATCTACTCGAAGAAAGTTATGATCATCTAATGCAGCAACGACGACGCTCGACTACGGCTTGCTAGTGTTATGCGCAATGGCGAGCTATGCGAAGGTGCACAAAACAAACAGGAGGAGATGCTGAACCTTAAGGGGTACCTTACGACGGTAGAGCTCAACGGAGTGGTCGGCGGCGAGGGCGTTCTGGTGATCTCCTGGCGAAGCGAAGGTGCGCACAAGGATCGTAGTGAAGCTGCGATGCTTATGATGCAGTTGGGGCGGTCGGAGCTGGGTCGTTGGCGACGGAATCGGCGAAGAACCGAGCTTCGGGGATCGCTGGAGAAACTCGAATTACAAGCGCTAGAGAGAGACTGGAGCGAGGAGAGCTGGTGCTCTAGGTGGAGGAGATGAATGTGCACCTGTGGTTACCTTTTATAGGCCAAGGGGAGGTCGGGAGGCGGAGATCGTGCGCGAGGTCACGGCGGCGACAGCGAACGCCCGACGTAAATGCGCACGAACGAGGGGAAACGGCCGGGAATGATTGCGGCGGAAACCGACGGTTTGAATGCACAATAATGCGAGAAGAATCAGAGAGAGAAACAGAAAATTGATGATGCTTCATTCGGCACTAATGGCGAACGAAGGCGCGACTGTGCGGGGAAGAAGAAAGAGAGGGAGACGACACGCAGACGGGCCCACTTGTCGGCGAAAGGCTGAAGCGGTCGGATTGGTCGGAGCAGTTGGAGAACAGTGATGGGCCACGGGAGATTAGGCCCGAATACTGTGCGGTGAATTTTAAATTCATTTATCAATTAAAATAATTCTAGAAATTCAAAAAGGGTTTAGAAAATAGAACATAAATTCAAAAAATTATATGAAAATTCACAGAAATTCTCTAAGACATTTTGGATTAAAATAAAATATTTCCAACAATTCTTGACAATAGATTTTACAAACAAATTATTTTGGCTTTAAAATAATTAGGGAAAAACTTTTAAAATTACAAAAATAAATTAAAATTTTATTTTTTTACTTTAAATCCAATAAAATCCCAGAAAATTCCAAAAACTTTCTTTTTGACTTTAAAACCAAGAAAATTCTTTGACAGCTAGAAAATCCAAAAAAAATAACTCTATTAATTTTTATTTTGGTAAGAGAACTTTGGGATGTTACACTAAACATACCACTTTAGAGCTTAACTCTGCTCCAAGCGACTGGACTAACAAAGTATGCTTAAGAGGCTTAACACATGTATTGATTGATGGCCCTGTTTCACCAGTAATGGATATAGGGATATCGAATCAATAATGTGATCTCATGTTAGAGAACATAGGGCAGGATAGACCCATCATTGAGACACTATTGAGATTGTTATAAATCCTTGTGTCATTAGTTGGTCTCAAGTAATGATGATGTATAATCCTTAGACCTGAGATCAGCATAGTTCCCTACATGTGTAATAGCACTCTTAGGGGTTGCCAAACGCAACTCGTAACTAGGTAGTTATAAAGGTAGTTTTCGGGTATGCTACAAAACATGCGGAGGGATGTGACTGGTCGAGATGGGATTTGCCCCTCCTAACATAACAGGAGAGATGTCTCTGGGCCCCTCATGGTGATCGGATAAAGAAAGTGCATGGCCATGCCACAAGTGCTCGAAGTATCAACCACGTGAAGTTATCCGACACTCGATCGAGAAAGTATTGAACAGTCCACGGATGACACATCTTCTCACCTGGAGTTCAACCAGACATCGTGAGGCAAAGGGAGAATGCATGAGTAGGTCGCTTAGTTTGATCAGTTACGGACTAGTTGTACGGAGATACGTGCTGGTCGTAGACTGGTCAAACGTAATCGCAGAATTGTATGGACATGGTCGTAAGGAGTTACGAACTAGTCGGGACCAAATACGATCTGGTCGTGTGGAAATACGAACTGATCGTAAGTGATGAGGACCTGATCATAGATCATATTACATCAAGGTTCGTCCGATATATTCTATGTGCATTTGGGAATCATTATGTGCTTATAGGCACCGCTAACGACTGGTGGTCGGAAAAGAGTTTTCGAGTCATAACCGATTACACATAAACCCGTGAGTACGACTACGACTGCATCAACTCGCTACAACTACTCTACTTCCGCTACGAGTCGGTGCGTCTAGCGGTAATCTCGTGGTCTATTACCAGCGGTGGTTCCTTGGTTGCGCGGTAATTTTTTGTTTGTGCTATCGTAGCTTTACTGCGATCCCTTCAGCTTCAAGGTTGAAGCGTACTGGAGTTACTGTTCCCTTTTGCGGATATTGGTTGGCGAAGTGCCCTGGCCGACGACTGGAAAAACAAACTCTTGGTCCACTCTGAGGGTTGTTCCCTGTATTGGGGTTGGCTAGTACCGGCTAGCACTAGACGAAGTGTTGAAGTTGGTGAAGGTGTCCTAAAAGAGTTCTACGGTAGAAAACATTTAAACAACTGCCTAACTGTTCTTGCCTACTACTGTAACTGGTGACTCCTTTGCTGAGACATCATGCGTTTGTGACTGTCTTCCAGTTCTTTACGCTTGTCCTCCAGAATCAAAGCTTTGTTGACTAGCTCTTGAATGTCTGGGAATGTATGGGAAATCAAGTTAACTTGGAATCCAGAATTCAGTCCCTTCAGGAAACGACTCTGACATACCTTATCTATGGCGACATCTTCCGCGGCATAGCGGGCAAGCCGAGAAAATTTATTGAGATAGTCGGTTACTGACGTCCCTCCTTGTTTGAGAGCACAAAACTCTTCCTTCTTCAGATCCATGATTCCTTCTAGTACATGGTACAAGCGAAAAGCAGCTGAAAACTTTTCCTAGGTAATGTTTTGCGGCAGAAGTTTTTTCACCATTCGGCAGCTATGTCTTCCATCTAGTGAGTGGTATATATAACATTTTCATGATCGCTGCATTGGGTGATCAGCAGCTTTCCCTCAATGACACGAAGCCAATCATCAACTTCCACTAGTGAAACATTTCCAAAGAACGTTGGTGGACGAGTCCCCATGTACTCAGCGAGCTTAGATGGTCCATTGTGACTATATGTGACTGGGGCTCCATTGTGGAGATTGTTGTTGCTGTTCTGATTGTCCATATTCTGAATCTGATCCATCATGGTGTACATCATCTGGGTTGAAAGATCCAAAATTTTGTAGGTCGATTGGGGGTACTTGAGGTGGAACTGCTCATGCGGGGGTCTACTCATTTTCTTCTGAAACAGGGGTGGCAGAACCACTTGTAGCAGCTTGACGGGTCTGAACCATCTGGTGAAACTCCATGGGTTAGATAAGGTAGTAAGCACAAGATGAGTCAGGAACTAGGCAGGGGTAGGTTAAACCAAACAAACATAGCTCAAGAAAACTCAACTGAAATACTTATATTAATTAAGATCTTAGCATGGCTGCAACAAATACCTACGGGCTTTTGTAGCTCATAGT
This sequence comes from Hsuehochloa calcarea, assembly GCA_036346395.1. NCBI lineage: Eukaryota > Viridiplantae > Streptophyta > Magnoliopsida > Poales > Poaceae > Hsuehochloa > Hsuehochloa calcarea. The sequence continues at coordinate 277,323 of JAYEVG010000044.1, read as the reverse complement.
CGCACACAAGAAAATAAGAACGAACCTAGACACACAATCTACCGCCAAAAGGGCGACTCTTCTAACCTTAAAACGGGCTAATCCTAAAAACTCAAACGGACTACTCGATGAGATAGCCTCCATAGCCCTGACAGAGCTCCCACCTGCTGTAGACCTGAAACTGCGCTGGCATACTTGCGAACTAGTCTCGGTGTCCCGGGACTGGTGCAACAGGAACAGGTGTCCCTGGTGCAGGCACAGCTAGCTCCTCCTACTAACCTCTGCTGGCTCCTAGCTTCTTCTGGGTCTTCTGCTTCATGATCCTCCTCGTGTTGATTATCCTTGTGTTCGTGCTGACCGTAGAGAGTCTCTTCCAGAATGGCATTCCTTTTTTCTGCTCTCAGCAAGGTCTCGTAGGCGCACTCCAGCTCTGTGGTGGCCAACTCCAATGACTCCTCCTGAGCAGCGGCGAAATAATCAAGATGCACTACGGTGGCATTGCTCTCTCCATCTGTTGACGGGTAACATGCAGGAAGATCTACTGCATAGGTATGAGGGTGGTAGCGGAAGACATTATCTTGAAGCTCGCAAGCGTAGATGTTGCAGATCCTTAGGATAGCGAGGCTTGAAGACTCTTGAATTGCTTCGATCCAAATCATCCTTCACGCTAAGATGTTCAGGGGTCTACTTGCTTTGGTGTCCTTCTAGGCGTAGATAGTCAAACGATAGATCACTCCACGGTCTCGGCTGTTCAGTTCACTATCCAGTTGCTGCCACGGTACATCGAACGGTCGAATCCTCCAATCACTTGCAACAGCTTCCAGATCTCAGCGGTAAGTCCTCCCTTGCGCTCGCCATAGTTCTGAAGACGAGGCATCTGACAAGACAGACAAGAGCGTAAGAATAATTTAAAAACAGCGGGGACAGGAAAAATTTCAGCAATAGTTGCGGCAGAAAGACATGAGAGGAGTCAAGCAATTCAATTAATCTTGTAAATTAATTTTACTTTAGAAAATAGTTTGGACAGTCTAAGACGACCGATCTAACGAAGGTCAAGATCTACAGTCAGCATGACTCTGATACCATCTCTGTCGGGACACAAAAATGCAATTCTGGACCTTCTGTGTATTCTGCACTAGTCCAGAATCATGCTAGTACACACAGTATCAACATAGATGAATATCGATCCACACAAGATGAGTAAAACAATAAACGACTAATTTGAATAGCAAATAATGCTTTTGACCTTATGACCGAGTTTACGTTTATTAAGCCACGCATGGCTGACAATAAATAAAATAGCAGCTGCAGAACAAAATTAAACTCTAGTGGAATCTCATCAATTCACCACAGGCAACCGACTGGGATCAAAACCTTAACGATCAACACATTCATAGAACTCCTCATCGAATGTAGGCGAAGACTGCTCCACTTTTGTTGATTGTTTGAAACAAGAAAGAGTACACAAACGTACTCGCAAGTCATATCACATAATACAATTTATAGATGACAGTTTATTAAAAAGGAATGGCTTCTGTGATTCTTTTGCAGAAATACAATATTTGCAATTGAATACAAATAATAGATTGAAAGCATAATTCAAAATAAATAAACAATAAAAGTTTAACATTTATTTTCACAAAGAATGCTGCAGGCTTGCGTTGCATGCAGTATCCTCTTGCCGTGTCGCTGGGCGCCGGCCCGCTCATGGCCATAGACATTTGCAGAGGCGAGAAAAAAAATCAGTCTTCTTCTCTTTTTTGTGCGTGTGTGTGTGTGTGTGTCAGTGTGTGTGAAGGCAAGAGCACGTCTCTACCTTGCGCTCACCCATTGTTCTGACGAAATTCGTCATATGACAAAGCTTACATTGATCTAACGTCAATCGGAGTAGCCTACAAACACTCGATACAATAATGGTCATGTGTGTGAATCAAGCAGGCACACTGACTTGTCTGTTAATCCGGAGTCTTTCATTGACTACAGTGACAGTTCACCAGGAGATACAAGTCAAGAGACTGGCCGACTGATACGGCGCAAACCTTTCACCGTGTTGATTTCTTCTTCCTGATAGGAACCTTGGATGTGTAAACTAATTCAAGAGCTCTCTGACTCGCAATCCCGACGCAGCCAACAATATATTTTAACACCAAATTAGACTTCATCTTGGGTCTCCACAGGTCAACATCACCATATACCTTCTCAAACACCCCCAGCTGCAGCTGCATGAAGCTTCTTCCCATCTCCTCCGATCATTTGTCCCCTCAGTTTAATCCCGCACTATATAAGCAGCCGATACATTACAACTCTCACATATTGCCTAGCTAACTCCATCGCAATACATCGTTCATCAGATTATACACACACGCCTGTCAGTTCCTTCTTGCACTAGCTAGCTAGCGCGCGCATACCTGGTATATATATATACACACACGCAGGCAGCTCATATATATAGTTCTAATGATGGCAATTTGGAGGAAGAAGGAGAACGGCTCCGCTGGCGCCGACCCAGCTTTCTATGTCCGTTCCGTCGGTAAAGGCGGCGGGATGATCCCGAAAGGTTATGTTCCGATGGTGCTGGTCGGCGACGAGGAAGGCGACGAGCGAGGGTCCCGTGCACGCCGAAATGCTCAAGGAGCCGCGCTTACGGGCGCCGCCGAGATGTCCGCGCAGAGGTTTGGGTACGGCGGTGGGCGTCTTGAGGATCCCCGTGGCGTGCAAATGTTCGAGCAGATGGTCCGCGGTCGGCGGAGATGCAAGATCATGCGTGCACAAAGACACTAGCAAGGGAGACGGTGTTCATCGTTAATTTAGTCGGTGTCTTGTTGCATTGCATCTTTTGTTTGTTTTTTTATTCAATTTGTTTGCTGTATATATATATATATATATATATATATATATATATATTAATTCTTTTCTGTCTCCCCCTCTTGTTTTCTAAGAGAAAATAAGCAGCAAACGGTGAAATTGTATTATTGATTATAATTTTACTGCTTTAGTCCCCCGAAATTTTCTTAGCTCTCGGTAACCCAAAATTGTATAGTGCTAATGCTAAAATTGCAGTGGTAAGTAATGTACAATTTTAGCATAAATTTACTGTAATTTTTAGTTCTATTGATTAATATGGTGAAAGATCAGATTTCTTGCCAACTGTGTTTGTGTGTTCTTTTGCCTTCTGATCGGTTTCAGGAGATGGAACCCAGCTAGCCAACCAATGGCAGTTGAGACAAACGGGCATAATTTTGTGTTTTAAGATGCAAAGCATATTTTATTACTTAAGCGCACACTAGCTTGCGATATCGCTGAGCATCCTGTATCACTTAGTCAAGTTTATATCTGCAACTCACATGAGATGGTGACTCGTAACTTGGCTAAGTAATCTACGTATATCTAACCAACTCACGTTGGTGCTAAGATAATACCAACCAGTAATGAACCAACTTAGGGTGACAAAAGATCGTGTCATAACAATAGACAAGGTGGATGTAACAAATTGGATTAATAACTAGACCCAAAAGTATTTAAATAAATACTTAAATAGAATGCAATAATTTGAAACAAAGTATTTTAAAAACTGGGTGCAACATGATAAAAAATATAACTTGCCTTGGAATAGGTATAGGTACTGATCTTGATCTTGGTGCACACCTTTTTCTCCAAAGGTCCCTGAAGAATTAACGTCTACTCGCAAACGAAATAAATAAGCAAAATAAATAAATAAAAGAGCTAAAAAACTATAAAAATTAAATAAAAATCTTAGATAAATAGACCTCGAATTTAGATGAATTTAGGAATTTGAATGGGCTCAATCGGAGTTCCGGTGAAGAAGATATGGCCTTTGGAAGATCAAAACTCAAGAAAATACCCTAAATTTGAATTTTTGAATTATTTTTCTAAAGAAAAATATGGATTATCACATTAGCTGACGTCAGCGAAGGAAATTCAGAATTAAAATAAATCCTAAGAAAATGGCTGAGAGACTGGCTAGTGGGACTCAAGGTCTATAGACCGAGTCCATGGAAAGCTTACCGATCTACAGGTTCACGGGTTTATGGAACAGTGCTCCTAACAATGGGACCCACAAAGCATAGACACAACACGGTAAAAAGTCCACCGAACCGACTTAGGGTTTTGATCTCGACTACCGCGCTGGCCACGACGAGGCGTGTGACTCGGCGCCACGCAGGCACGGCACTGATGCTAGCGGCACACGTGGGCGTCGACGGCAACAAAACGTCGACGATGATCTGGCGACCACGGATCCGTTGAACGATGGTGGTTCAGCGGCGGCGGAAGTGTGCATCTGGACAAGCGCGACTCGGGGGATCTGGTGACACGATCAAATCTCGCCGGCGACGACCAGAACGACAACGGCAATAAGATGAGTGGTGGAGCGGCGCGGCTAAAGGTGGCGGCGGCAAACTAGGGTTTCCCCGGGACAAAGTACGTGCGCATCAGGTAGACCGTGACGCGGCGAACTCGAGGGTGGGCTCGACGATGGCTGAAGCTCACCAACGGCAAAGGAATCCGACGAAGAAGCTCACGGCGGCGCTGGGGTTCGAGCTCCAAGTTCGGCGAAAAGGAGGCGCGCTAGGGTTGGTGACTTCAGGGAAAAGGCGACGGAGTTGGATGTGATCCTCGTGACACTGGTGCGGCTTTAAATAGGGTCGAGGAACCGTGGAATCCGCGTCGAGGACAGCGGCGCGCACGCAAAAGAATCAGAACCGAGTCCCGATTGAAGACGATGAACAATACTACCCTGGGACCCACTTGGCAGCAACAGAGACTTGGTAAGAGGCGCATAGCAAAAGGCGACGCGTAGGCTGACGGGTTGGACCAGACGCAAGCACGCAGCTGAAGAGAGAGAAGACTGACAGGTTGGGGCCACCTGTCAGCAGAGGCTGGCACGCTGGGCCGCATAGTGATGGGCCGACGGGAATAGGGTTTGGGTTTTGGCCCAAACACTATTATGAGATTTTAAATTAGTGTCTCATTTCAGAAAATACCAGAAAATCCAAATAGCAATTAAAAAATTGCAAATGAACTCGAAAAAATTCTGGAAAATATATAGATGCACATAGAATCGAAATAAAATAGTTTTGATAATATTTGATGTTGGTATTAATCATATTAAAATATTTTGATGCTAAAAGTTCATATTAAGCTTTAATTAAAAATTCAAATAAAATCCAAATGTTGAATTTTCCAACTACCAACTAATAAAAGATTTTTAAAAGCTCAGAAAATTAGGGTGTTACAAACCTCCCCCTTAAAGAAATCTCGACCCCGACATTCAGGCTAGCTGGAGAAAAGGCTAGGGAACTTGGCTTTCAGGTCTTCTTCACGCTCCCACGTTGCTTCTCTTTCTTACTGGTTGCTTCACTGAACTTTGCAAAAATGAACGGTCTTGCTTCTAGTATGACACTCTACGACATCTAAAATCTTTCCTAGCTACTCTTTGTAACTGAGATCTTCTTTCAACACAATTGCATCCAACGGAGCTTGTTCTTCTTGCACACGAAGACACTTCTTCACCTGAGAGACATGAAAAATATCATGTTCTCCTGCTAACGGCTGCGGCAACTCCAACTGATAGGCAACTTCTCCACGGCGTTCCAAAATCGTGAGCGGACCAACATACCTAGAGGAAAGCTTCCCTATGGCATGAAACCTTTTGACACCTCTGAGTGGAGTAACTCGAAGATAAACAAAATCTTCTAGTTCAAAGCTAAGGTCACGACGGCTGTAATCAGCATAACTTTTCTGCCTTGACTAAGCTATCTTCAATCTTTCTCTGATCATGTCCACTTGTTCTTCTGCTTCTTGAATAATATCTGGTTCAAATACCAAACGTCAGCTGTTTCTAACCAATTCAAAGGGGTTCTGCAAGCACGACAATACAATGTTTTAAATGGTGACATTTGCAGACTGGCTTCAGAACTGTTGTTGTACGAGAATTCTGCATACGACAAACTCTTGTCCCAACTGGTAGCATTAGCTAGAGCACAAGCACTCAACATATCTTCCAAAATTTGATTGACTCTTTTAGTCTGTCCATCTGTCTGAGGATGATAAGCAGTACTGAAATTCAGATGAATTCCTAATGCTTCATGCGCATCGCGTAAACGAGAGGTGAACTGAGATCCACGATCTGACACTATCTTTTTTGGCACACCGTGCAAACAGATGATTCTTGACATATATAATTCTGCAAGGAGATCTCCTGGGTAAGTGGTTTTGACTAGCAAAAAATGGGCAACTTTGATCAAACGATCAACTATTACCCAAATCAAATCGTAATCCAATTGAGTCCTGGGTAAACCGGTAATGAAATCCATTCCGATCTCTTCCCACTTCCACTCCGGAATCTTCGGTGGTTGTAACAAACCTGCCGGTCTCTGATGTTCTGCTTTTACTTTCTGACACACGTCACAGAAGGCAACGAACTCTGCAATTTCTCACTTCAAATTTGGCCACCAAAACTATTCTAAACATCTTGATGCATCTTAGTACTACCAGGGTGAATCTAATACTTTGAGTCATGGGCCTCCTTCAAGATTAGTTGTCTCAAACAATCAATGTCTGGTACGCAGATACGTCCATTGATCCACAGTATATCTTGATCATATCTAGTGAAGTCCTTGAATTTTCCTTCTACCAACTCTTTCTTGATGTCGGAAATATCTGGGTCTTTTGGTTGGGCTTCACGAATCCGCTTCTCCAAAGTAGACTGTACGTCTCGATTAGCCACAAATCCTCTAGATACGACATCTAGCTTCATGTCGGGACCCAAATATGCAAATCGACCCTCTCGTCTATTCTCGCACTAGTCCAGATCACGCTTAGTGCACAAAGTGTCAACATCGATGAAATATCACATCCATACAACGAATATAAGAATAAACGAGTACTTTGAATAACAAATAACTGTTGGGACCTTACGGTCGAGTTTTACATTTATTAAACCATGCAAGGCTGACAATAAAGAATAAACTGCAGCGGAAATGAAATAAACTCCAGTGGGCTCCCATCAATTTACCACAGGCAATTGACTGGGATCAAGACCCTAACGATCAACCTTCGTAGAACTCTTCTTCAAAAGCAGGCGATGACTCCTCCACTTCTGTTGATTTGTTTAGTAAGAGTGAGTACACACCGTACTCGCAAGTCATACCACAAAATTCATTTATACATGATGGCTTATTCCAAAGGAATGGCTTCGGTGGTTATTTTGTAGAAATGCAACATTTGCAATTGAATACAAATAATAGATTAAAAACATAATTGAAAACAATTAAAGAATATAAATTTAACAATTGGTTTCACAAAGGACACACAGTCTAAACAAGTTATTCACACAGCTGTACAAGTTATCTCACACAGCTGACCCTTCCCAAATATTTCATGAAAATCTACCCTTCGTGTGAAATTCCCGAGAATGTCCATAACCGAGGACGCGGCTATTCGAATAGATTGATTTAACACTCTGCAGAGGTTGTACACTTTACCCACACGATACGATCAATGCGGCCAACACTGGTCATAACAAAACTTTTCAGAAACTTCATCTCAAGTATTATTACTCCTAGTGTGCTTTACCGTCATACCAACCCAAACACAATGCTTTGGCATAACACACACTGTTGGACAGGAAAGCGGCGAACCGTCCCGCGATGTGCCCACATAGTAGCACACCTCCAGCCCATCACAAAGCTTAAAATACAACCTGAGTAATAATATCAAAAATCCATAACTTACTAAGTTAGGCCCAGCCCATACTAGGCATGTGGTCGCACAAGAAGGCTCGACCAATGGCGCACGAGTTAAGTCCTTAATTGACCAAGGCAAGACTTCCAGTTTTTCCCAAATCACAAAGTTTATAGCACACAGCTCCACCATTCACACAGAATCCACCACTTGCCTCAATCCAAATCTTTTCCCACCCTGTTGATTAAGTGCAACACAAGCCATCACGAGTAACAGCACACACAGTTTCATCACACAATTCCATAATCACTTAGTCAAGTTTATAATTGCAACTCACATGAAATGATGACTCGTGGTATGGCTAAGCAACCTACTCGTATCTAATCAACCCACGTTGGTGCTACGATAATACCAACTAATCATGAACCAACCTAGGGTGACAAAAGATCATGGCATACAATAGACACGGTGGATATAACAAATTGGATTAATAACTATCCCAAAAGCATTTAAATAAATACTTGAAATAGAATGCAATACATTGAAACAAAGTATTTTAAAAACTGGGTTAAATATGATCAAAGGTTGACTTGCCTTGGAATAGATCTCGATATTGGTCTTGGTCTTGAGGAGGTGCTCCTTCTTCAGCAAAATTTCCCGAAGTATTGACGTCTACTCGCAAACGATATAAAAGAAACAAAAACAAATAAATAACAGAGGCAAAACAAACTCCAAAAATCAAATAAAATTCACCATTAAATAGATCTTGATTTTATATTAATTTACAAATTTGAATGGGCTCAATCGGAGTTCGGATGCAAAAGATATGGGCTTTGGAAGTTTGAAAATCAAATAAAACCCTAATTTGAATTTTATTGAATTTCCTGAATTATTTTTATAAAGGAAAATCAGATTATTGCGCAATGCTTGCGTCAGCCGAGAATTTCTGGAAAAGAAAATAGATTTAAAAAGAAATCTGACATGTGGGCCCCACATGTTAGTCTCGGGGCTCACGGTGGACCGAGTGCACCGAGCCGAGGGAGATCTGGCACGGTGGACTGAGCTACGCACGCGCAGTGTCGGCGCTGACCGCACCACGTGGTCGCCACACCAAAGACCGAGGTGACGCGGCGCCGAGCCGGACGACAACAATGAGTGGCGCCGGACCCGATGGTCGCCGGCGAACGGCGGTGACTCGCCGGCGGTGGAGGGTACCAGTGGATTGCTGGCGCTAACGTGCACCCGTTGATGCCCTTACCAGAGGCTGGTAACGATGGTGGCTACCGGCGGCGTGGAAGAAGCGGAGGTGGAGCTTCGGGTGTTGTCGGACGAGTGCTCCGGTGATGCTCCGACGATGAGGAGGTGCGCCCGAGGTAGCCTGGGACTTGCTGAGCACAGTGGTGGAGTCAGCGAAGCAAGGGCGGCGACGACGGCGACGTAATTCGCCGGAGAAGAAGCTTGGCCGAAAACCCTAAAATTTGAAATGCGGACCAGGCGGCCCAAGAGGGGAAGGCCGGCCCAAGGGGGGCCAGCCAAGGGGGGGAGGCGCCCCAACCCTAGCCGCCTCCCCCCAATCCCTCCTCTCCCCCCTAGAGCCGCCACCCCTCCTCCCCATTCCAGCACCTCCCCTATCCCTTGGCGCCTCCCCTCCCACTTGGTGCTGGCCTCCGGCGATCTCGGACTCCCGGCCGATCTCTCCCGCCACGCCACTGCTCATCGCCTCCTCGTGGCCGGCCATTGGAGAGGGAGAGAGATCTTCGGGGAGTGCATCACTTTCATTCTTCAGGTCTACAAGGGTAACGAGGAGTCTCACCCGCTGTTTGTTGTTGTTTGGAGGTAGATTGATCGATTAGTGATAAACCGTTTTGTTGTCTGCCAGTTTCCAGAGTAGATCCAATCTGTTCAGTCGTCTTGCGCGCCCTGTTTCGGCATCTTAAGAGCCGAATCTCGGGTTTTTGTCTGCTAGAGTTTGGTTCCTCAGGTCGTTAACTTTCTTTTGGCACCAAGATCACGAAATTCTGCCTTACGGTTAGGGAGATATGAATTTTTAACCGCTCGCTGCTCTGTCTGTCTTGGATCTGGGGACTGTCGGTTTGTTTCTTGGTTTTGATCTAGTTAGAGTCAGATTCAGAACCTCCACCCAAATAGGTTATTGTATCCCTTTAAATTATGTTTCCATGTTGATAAAGATCACCTCAATTGGATCAGTATATTGAAAGTTACATCATTTTATTTGCTACTGTTATGCAATCTGGACAGATGTCTGTCAGTTGCTTTCAACTGTTGTTTAGGCCACTTGTTTCCTGAATCAAAGAACCCCACCAACTAGAATTTCGTAGCCTGGTGTGTTAAGAGTATTTGAGCACTGGTTTCAAGTCATTAGGAGTCACAGATATTAATTATATTTTTATCGTATCACTGATCGTATAATAAAATGGGCTGATTAGTTAGGACGTCATTTTGAGCCATTATTTATGTTTGGTTAGTTAGAGGGTTTTGGTAAAACGCTTGTAGCACGTCATGACTGCTTAGCCTTATTTCGATTAATTATTTGTGTTGGCGGTGGGGCAGTGAGTGGAGGAACACCGTCATTTCCTCCTAACACATCACAGCGCGGAAGGCAAGTACCCTGTCCGTTATTATTCAATGACGTTGTTGCTTGTGATTATACCACTAGACTTATTTTCATGAGTTTGTTTGTATGCCATGTGTTACTCTCTATTGATGTGTGATAGACATTCATTTCATGAAAATGCATTATGTTCATGCATCGATTCAATTGAACCATGGGAGTGGAAATTTGTAAGTCCCATCAATTCCAGAATGGGCACAAAAGACCCACCATTCCAATGTGGGCAATGTTGGACACCCGTATGAAACGTTCTTCATACGGTATTTGAGGTCCCCGTACTTTGTTAAGTACGGGCTTAAGTGAACACCGACGGGTGTGTCACCACTATACCGGTATAAGTTGTGAGCAGTCCATTTCTTCATTGCATTATCCATTTCATTCATATACATACGTGTTCAGAGATGTTTTTCACAAGCAGATTGTGATTTGCTTTGTTCGCTTAATGTTTATGTTGTCTATTAAAGTACTTGTTGAGTCTTTGGCTCATCCTTGCTTTGTGTGTTTTATTTAGGTAAATGAGGAGGAAGGCAAGTCCTTTTGAGGGGTAGTCCAGCACGATGCACATCACCTTTATCAAATAAGAAATAATATTGTTATCTTTCATTCAAGTCAACTATTTGTTAAATTTCCAAATTTGTAATAATCCAATTTTGGTATCGCTCATCGTACATTTTATTATGAATGTTTCTACTCCCTCTCATGAAACTGTTGTCATTGATCCTTATAGAATTTGGTTATTTAAGCCTGTTTACCCCGACTTTGTTGTACATACTAGGTATTTATTAGTTCTTTTAGGTGACATCTTGGCTTTCGAATAGTCAGGGTGTTACAATAGGTTATTTTAGTTGGACATATTATAAAATCCCACCTGGGTATCGTATTATGCTTAGTCATGCCTAGTCGCCTCGGGATTCATGATCATATGTTCTTAAATGATTAAATTTGACTAAATAAAATATGAAATTGTGGTGCGGCCACTTTTCTTAATAGTTGTTGTGCCATGGTAAAGGTTGCCATTTGGTCGAGTTGAATAAAAAATAATTTATGCTCGCGCGAGTGATCGTGCAGTAAAGGGGGAGAATTTTGGGATGTGGTTGCCTCGCCTGAGTAGATACTAAGGACTTAACTTTGTGCGCCATTGATCTGGGCTTTACCGTACCACCACATGTCTAGACTGGGATAGGCCTGGCCAACTAATTAGCAATATTTTGATTTGGTTCTGTTTTGGTGGATGAATTGGTGCAAGAGGGGTTTCCAAATGGCAAAACCCTAGCGATCAGAGCCGGGTCAAAACAGAACTTTGTAAAGGCCTTGACACATTCTCTAGACTTCTTTCTTAAGGTAGTGAGCGGTGGTATCGACGGATGCCAAATAAACTAGAGAAGTCGTGTCATGTGGGTAAAGTTGTACAACCTCTACAGAGTGTAAAACTATTCGAATAGCCGTGTCCCGGGTTATAAACAATGCCTGGTGATTTCACACGAGGGGGCAATTTTCATAAAAATGTGGGAATGGACTGATCGGGAAGCGACCTGGCTGTTAGTTAATGGTTGGGAAGTGAACGGGTGTTCACCAGTTGTTTCAAAGAACTTGAATACTTATGTATTAATATTTTGAATTATGCTTTACAATCTATTTATTGTATTTAATGTGAATACTGCTTTTTGCAAATTAAACATAAAGCTATCTTTGTTCAAGCTTTGCATGAATACTATTTGCATATATTTTTCTACAACTTGCTTAGTACTTTATGTACTCATGGCTATACATCATTTGTTGATCAGTCGCCGAAGAAGAACCTGGGAGCTTAGAGTTCTATGAAGAGGAGTACCTTGAAGACCATATGAGCTAGGCTGCGTCCTCCACTCTATTGCCTGTGGGCATGTCGGATGGCTACCACGAGGTGTTTTGGTTCCGCTACAAGTTTACCCTTTGCCTTAAGACCTGCGTGGCAACCTTTGTAAGACTTAACCATAATATCCTTTTGCTACTAAGTAATATTATTTTGCCTACTTCATTAGCTGTTTTGTTGTATGGATATGATTACAACGATCTTGCAACTGTGTGAGCTAGCTACTGATCTGGGACTAGTTCAGAACACACAGAAGGCTCGGGTCCAGCGGCCCAGTGTCCCGACAACTTCTACTCCTTATCAGTCCCTACATCGAATTGTAAATATGAGCAACCGATCTAGTATCAAATACCCAAGAACTGGTTAGAGAAGTGGCAAGATTAACCTCAACTGGAAGTCTTACTTCCCTTGTTCTTTTTCATCTCTATAAGTACCTCTTGCAATTTCTCTTCCAATGCCCAGTCTCATGACAATAGTAACATTCTGATTCAGGCTTAGGACCCAACTTGAGCTTCTTAAGCTTAGCCTTGAGACTCTCGATCCCATCTTGAGTCTTTCCTTTGCCATTTTCATTTCCCGACTTACCATTCTTATTGAAGCTAGTAGTCTTTTAGACCATCATTATATGATTGGAACTTTTTTTGATGCTCTCCTCAGCACCCTTAAGCATGACATGCAACTTGCTCATTGACTTCTCCATGCCATTCATATAAAAATTCAAAATGATTTGCTCAAAGCTCGCAGGGAGCGATTGGAGAATCACATCATTAGACAACTCTTAACTAAATGGAAAACCAAGATTTTCCAAGCTCTCAATGTGACTAATCATTATCTTGATCACATGAGGACTGATGGAGTTGCCCTCCGACAGCCTACAAGAAAATAATGCCTGGGAGGTATTAAACCTCTCTACCCTTGCTTGATCCTAAAACACACCCTTCAGACCTACGATCATATTGTAAACGTCTATGGTCTCATATTACTTCTGAAGCTCAGAGTTCATGGTCGCAAGCATTAGGTAGTGCACATCGACTGCGTCATTACAATGCTTCTCATAAGCATTCTGTTCAGCTCGAGTAGCATCAGCATTTGTTTCCTCGTGATAGGGACCCTCTAGAACATATTCCTTTTTTCTTATTTGAGAATAATTTTCAGATTACGAAACCAGTTAATAAAGTTGGTTCCATTTAGCTTTTCTTTCTCAATAACATATCACAAATTAAAGGTAGGTGGAGAAGAAATAGTAGGTGCCATGATCTACAACAGAAATATATGCAAAGATTCAGCACTATGTTTATGTAAAATATTCTATTAGACACTCATATTGCTGGTCATGTTCGACCAGCCTACGACCACCAGATTCCTGGATGACTAGTCTAGATCTGATCGTATCACCATACGACTAGATCGATCTCGTCAGATCACCATACGACTAGTCCATACCTGCTTGAACTTAATCATCAATAGTCAATAAAAGATATTCCCACTATATGTTCTAAACCATGTTTCCCTCAAATATCATATAGTGAGTTCAAGATCTAAAAAATCATTAAGTCCTGGTGAGCTATGGCATCACTGCTAGAAACCTAGTGATTTTAGGTAGGCAACCTGTGGATATAGTGAGGATATGTGCACGATCTCAGGATGATGAGTCAATTGGCAATGGCGTTGTTGGTTTGCAAAATCTCGCTGGTTTGCTCCAAGGTCGCTCGATCGCCTGTGGAGGAGTCCGACCGCCATGGTGGCCGGTCCGACCGCCATATTGAAAGTTGGTTTTTGAGCCGAGCCAAAATAGGTTGTGTAGGCAAGTGAGGGAGTCTCCCGGATGTGGTCCCATCATTTTGGAGCTCCTACAAAAGTTCTATTGAGTTGAAAATTCCGAAGGTTTCGGATTTTCACGCTTGAATTTTGGCTGTTTTTGTGGGTCCGACCATTGCTGGGAGCGGTCCGATCGCCTGAATCGGTCTGACCGCCTTGTGGGGCGGTCGACCGCATTGACTTGGAGCTGAGCCAAGTTTGCATTGATGTGATTTGAATGTGTTTTATGTATGAACTTCAATGCTTTATTGTTATATATTGCATTGCGGAGCTAACGTGGGTCAAGTTGTGAAGAACTTGTTCCGGAATCGGTTTGTTTGTCTATTGTCAGGTGTGGCTTGCGTGTCAACGACGTCAACGGTGAGTGGATCGGGACTACGCTTGGAGAGCTTAGGTCCAGAACGATCATGGATACCGGGTGAGGTCGTGTGACTCAAGCATGGTGCAGGATGGGCAAGATGGATCGAACGGGTGGTTCGGGCACCGGTTGGATCAAAGCGGATATCGCGCGCAGTCTCCGAAGGTTCCGATGGGTTTCGACAAGAGAGGCTTGGCGACGTGATGAGAACCGCCGATCAACCTACACGTGGTGAAGCAAAGATTGCTTCAATAGTTATGTGTGTGGGTCCCATGTGTAAGTGGTCCCAAAATTGAAACCCTAGCTCTCTAGTATAAATAGAAAGGGGGAGATGGAAAACCCCCTTAAGCACTCATTTGGCATTCTTCCTCTTTTTCTAGGGTTTGGAGGAGAGGAGAGGAGAACTAGGGTTTGGAGAGTTTGGAGTGTGCTCCTTGTGTGAGCTCTTGCCCTCCTTGTTGGAGAGGCTTTGTAAGCATCTAGTGTGATCAAACAATCTTGTGATGCTTAATTGAAAGATCATTTGCTCCCTTTGTGTTCTTCTCCCTTTTTGGATGATTTTGGTGCTTCCTTGATTCAAAGGTTTATGTTTGGTCCCTTGGACTATTTTATCTTGCTTTGATGTGTGGGGATACTCCTAGAGTCATCTAGATCATCAACCCCCACGAGCAAGTCTTGAATCAAGATTTTCATATTTCTAGGGTTTGTACACTTTTTGTTAAATCCTTGAGAGATCGATTCTCAAGTGGATCTCAAGGATCGCCGCTAGAAAAAGGTCTCTAATATCATTAGGGAGGTGTGCTCAAATTTGGTCAAGTTTCATTGGTTGAATCAAAAGTTGGATCAAATTTCGCTTTGGATTTGTGTTGAGTTTTTCGCTTCGATCGAACCGGTCGATCGGTGTTGTAACGGCGGTCCGACCGCCCATGTATTCGCATCGCAGATCGCTGGTCGAACTGTTGCCCACCGTCCGACCGCCGCTTAGTTGCCGGTCCGATCACGGTAGACCGTCGGTCCGATCGCCGTGGTAGCCTGGCCGACCGCCAGCACTCAGCCTGTAATAATGAGCTCTTTTCTCCATTTGTGTCGTGGTGGTTGATGGGTTTATCAAATCCAACACAAGGCTTCCATCGCGGCGCTTATCGATCTTCTTAGCTTTCATAGCTAAAGGAGTAAAGTTCGTGTTGTATTTGATTTAGGCGAGAAAGTTTAGAAAGCGCCTATTCACCCCCTAGTCGCCTTTACGGTCCTACACAACCCGATGCTAATCATATCACATGTAACTCTTGTCTGGGCATGGCATCTCTATGCCCTAGCAACTAACAGGACCATGCCCCAAGGCCCAAAACTGCTTTGATAGCCTTGTTAAGTTAAACCAATACTAAGCATATGGGTGTCCGACACTCACCCCATCTTATTAAGATAGTTAATGGCACCTTACTACGGTAGACCCACCAATTAACGATCAAAATCGTGATGGTCGCAGAATTGAAAAGACATCAAATTAACTTAATTTTTCTTGAGGATACTATTTTACCATGCTAAAACATGATCAAATAGCAAGACAGAATAAACATTCACAGATAATCATATTAAACCACGCTTCTTGTCCTCCGACCACCATGCTTGAAGTCTCCGACCGCATTCATTTACTAAGTAATTACTCCTAAGAGCTAGTATCAATTACATACGATAATATCAAGCATCACACGCCAAGATGCGCATCGTTATAGAATAATATGTAGCTCGATGGCTATCTCACAACATGACACGAGGCCATGAAAAATCTATACATACATCACATACACAATGGGCCATACTATTCACATCAATGCTCGCAAAACGAAGTTATGCACAAAAACAAATTCTATCGGGTGACATGAACAAATAATACCAAATAACGCGCTACGGCTATTTACGATCCCACTAGCCGCTTAGCGGACGTGGTTCAAAGAGGTAGCACCTCACGATCGAGGGCAACGCCTTGAGACTTTTTCCAAGACATGAATCTCATTCACGAATCGAGCTATAGAAATCATTGGATTAATCATATTAACCCTATTCCCGACCAACTGATCACCGCTTTGATATGACCACGCATCGCGATACCCGATGGTAGAATTCCTACCGTGGGAGTATTATGCAAGGTATCAAACAAACGCAATAAACCATCCGGTCCTTTTGCTCATAACTCTTCTCGAACCCATCTACTACTATCAAACCCGATCGATCTCATCAACTTGTGCCTAGATTGTTCCATCCACATAAACCGATCTAGGTTACTGCACCAAACTAGTAATAGATCAAATCTACTACTACCATATATCCTATATATGCGATCGCTCTAGATAAAAACTATGCAAGATGGCTCTAATACAACCGTTGGGATACGGTAGGCTACACTAGCTTATAATTAAAAACTCTACCACGTGAATCAGGATGCCATGTAAGCAAGAGATCACATATCGTTACCACTAGACGCGTAGTGTAGCAGGAGAAGAGTTGGAGCAGCCTGTTCCAACGAAGAGCGCGTCGATGAAGAGGTTGTAGTCAATTGCCCTACATCGGGTATGTTGATGCAAATGTCATAGTCGATCGTCCAAAGATTGAGTACGCTTGATATAGAGGTCGAGTCAATCGCCCTCGCAAGAACCGATCACCTTCCTTGCACAGTCGCGAATCATTCTCAAGCGCAACGGCAACCACAGTAGCATCTCTACGGTATCCACATGTCCAGATCAGGAACGTCGTACGCCGGTGTGCTAGCACTAAGTTGCACGGGAAGGCTCTCTCAAGAAGACGACGGCTAGGGTTTGGAGCAACCTGCTAACTCTTGTCGTGTGTCTCCTCCGCTCCGCCTCTCCTTCCCATAGACTCAAGCATCACCTTATATAGTGCTCGTGGACGGATCCTATCCGAACACGCTTGAAGAATCGTATCTGCATTTGTTTGTTCCAACCTGCTAAGTGTGTGACCTTGTAGGTTCATGTTTCGCTCGGTTGTGACCAAGAAACCTTTTCCACCAAGATTCGTTAGTGGTATCTAGCAGACATAACGATTCCCGAATACACACAAATTATATCGCATTTAACCTTAATGCAATATGATCTAGGACTAGGTCCAATTTGTCACGACTAGTTCAGAACTCCTTACGACCCGGCCAATTACCATTTACGACGCTTCATAGTTAGCCTCGACCTCTTAGAGATCATGTCTGACCAGCCTACGATCAGCTTGTATCTCCATACAACTAGTCCGTATCTGATCGAACTGAACGACTAGTTTGAGTATTATCCCTTTGCCTCACGATATCTGGTTGAACTCTAGGTCAGATAACTTCATGTGGTCGATCTCTTCGACCACTAGTAGCATGGTCATACACTTTCTTTATCCAACCACTTCGAGTGGCTCAAAGATATCTCTCCTGTTATGTTAGGAGGGGCAAATTCTATATCCGACCAGTCACATTCCTTCCCATGTTTCTTAGCATACTTGAAAGTTACCTCTATGACTACTTTGTTATGGAGTAGCCTTTGGCAACCCCAAAGTGTACTCTTACATATATAGGAAACCATACTGATCATAGGTCTAAGAATTATACATCATCATTGCCTGAGACTAACCGATGACATATGAAATTATAACAATCTCAGCATTGTCTTAAGGTGGACCAATCCAACACCATGTTCTCTAACATGTGTTCACATTATTGATTTGATACCCTTATATCTATGACCGGTGAAACATGATCATCAATTAATACATGTACTGATTGATATGATCACTGGTGTACTGACCATTGACATCCGTCCAAAGATATATTTAGAAAGATATCATATTAGTTAAAAGAGTTTCACCAACAAATCACATACTTGTTAATCATTGGACGAAATTCGTCATATGACAAAGCTTACATTGATCTAACGTCAATCGGAGTAGCCTACAAACACTCGATACAATAATGGTCATGTGTGTGAATCAAGCAGCACACCGACTTGTCTCGTTAATTCGAGTCTTTCATTGACTACAAAGATGTGAGTTCACCAGAGATACAAGTCAAGAGATCGGCCGATCGATACGGCGCAAACCTTTCACCGTGTTGATTTCTTCTTCCCGATAGGAACCTTGGATGTGTAAACTAATTCAAGAGCTCTCGACTCGCAATCCCGACGCACCAACAATATATTTTAACACCAAATTAGACTTCATCTTGGGTCTCCACAGTCAACATCACCATATACCTTCTCAAACACCCCAACTGCAAATGCATGAAGCTTCTTCCCATCTCCTCCGATCATTTGTCCCCGCTTAATCCCGCACTATATAAGCAAATGATACATTACAACTCTCACATATTGCCTAGCTAACTCCATCGCAATACATCGCTCATCGATTATACACACACGCTGTGGCCTTCTTGCACTAGCTAGCTAGCGCGCATGATACCGTATATATATATACACACACGCAGCAAATCATATAGTTCTAATGATGTCAATTTGGAGGAAGAAGGAGAACGGCCACGGCGCCGACCCAGCCTTTCTATGTCCGTCTGGCGTTAAAGGCGGCGCATGATCCCGAAAGGTTATGTTCGATGGTGCCGGTCGGCGACGAGGAAGGCGACGAGCGAGGGTCCCGTGCACATCGAATGCTCAAGGAGCCGCGCTCAAGGCCGCTGAGATGTCCGCGCAGACGCTTGGGTACGGCCACGGGCGCGGCCGAGGATCCCCGTGGCGCAAATGTTCGAGCAGATGGTCCGCGGTCGGCGGAGATGTAAGATCATGCGTGCACAAAGACACTAGCAAGGGAGACGGTGTTCATCGTTAATTTAGTTTGTCTTGTTGCATTGCATCTTTTGTTTGTTTTTTATTCAATTTGTTTGCTGTATATATATATATATATATATATATATATATATATATATATATATATATTAATTCTTTTATGTCTCCCCCTCTTGTTTTCTAAGAGAAAATGAGCTGCAAATGGTGAAATTGTATTAATTATTATAATTTTACTGCTTTAGTCCCCCGAAATTTTCTTAGCTCTCGGTAACCCAAAATTGTATAGTGCTAATGCTAAAATTGCAGTGGTAAGTAATGTACAATTTTAGCATAAATTTACTGTAATTTTTAGTTCTATTGATTAATATGGTGAACGATCAGATTTCTTGCCAACTGTGTTAGTGTGTTCTTTTGCCTTCTGATCGGTTTCAGGAGATGGAACCCAGCTAGCCCACCAATGGCAGTTGAGAAAAACAGGCATAATTTTGTGTTTTAAGATGCAAAGCAGATTTTATTACTTAAGCGCACACTAGCTTGCGATATCGCTGAGCATCCTGTATCACTTAGTCAAGTTTATATCTGCAACTCACATGAGATGGTGACTCGTAACTTGGCTAAGTAATCTACGTATATCTAACCAACTCACGTTGGTGCTAAGATAATACCAACCAGTAATGAACCAACTTGGGGTGACAAAAGATCGTGACATAACAATAGACAAGGTGGATGTAACAAATTGGATTAATAACTAGACCCAAAAGCATTTAAATAAATACTTAAATAGAATGCAATAATTTGAAACAAAGTATTTAAAAAACTGGGTGCAACATGATAAAAAAAAATATAACTGGCCTTGGAATAGTTTTAGGTACGGATCTTGATCTTGGTGCACACCTTTTTCTTCAAAGGTCCCTAAAGAATTAACGTCTACTCGCAAACGAAATAAATAAGCATAATAAATAAATAACAGAGCTAAAAAACTATAACAATTAAATAAAAATTTTAGATAAATAGACCTCGAATTTAGATGAATTTAGGAATTTGAATGGGCTCAATCGGAGTTCGGATGAAGAAGATATGGCCTTTGGAAGATCAAAATTCAAGAAAATACCCTAATTTGAATTTTTGAATTATTTTTCTAAAGAAAAATATGGATTATCACGTTAGCTGACGTCAGCGAAGAAAATGGCTGAGAGACTGGCTAGTGGGACTCAAGGTCTATAGACCGAGTCCATGGAAAGCTTACCGATCTACAGGTTCACGGGTTTATGGAACAAAGGCACTAACAATGGGACCAACAAAGCATAGACACGGCCACGGTAAACAAAGTCCACCGAACCGGTCTTAGCGTTTTGATCTGGACTACTGCGCGGGCGACGAGGCGCGTGGACTCGGCGCCACGCAGTACTCGGATCGATGCTAGCGGCACACGTGGCGCCCACGGCAACAAACGCTTCGGCGATGATCTGGCGATCACGGATCCGGTGAACGACGGTGGTTCAATGCGGCGCGGCGCGATCCGACGAAGCGACTCGGGGATCTGGTGACACGATCAAATCTCGCCGGCGACGACCAGAACGACGACGGCGACAAGATGAGCGGTGGAGCGGCGCGGCTGAAGGCGGCGGCGGCAAACTAGGGTTTCCCCGGGACAAAGGACGTGTGCATCAAATAGACCGTGATGCGGCGAACTCGAGGGTGGGCTCGACGATGGCTGAAGCTCACCGACGGCAAAGGAATACGACGAAGAAGCTCACGGCGGCGCTGGGGTTCGAGCTCCAAGTTCGGCGAGAAGGAGGCGCGCTAGGGTTGGCGACTTCAGGGAAAAGGCGGAGGGGGTGGATGCGATCCTCGTGACACTGGTGCGGCTTTAAATAGGGTCGAGGAACCATGGAATCCGCGTCGAGGACAGCGGCCCGCACGCGAAAGAATCAGAACCAAGTCCCGGTTGAAGACGATGAACAGTACTACCATGGGACCAACTTGGCAGCAACAGATGCTTGGTGAGAGGCGCATAGCAAAAGGCAACACGCAGGCTGATGGGTTGGACCAGACGCAAGCACGCAATGAAGAGAGAGAGACTCGACAGTTGGGGCCACATTCGCAGAGAGGCGCTACTGGGCCGCATAGTGATGGGCCGACAGGAATAGGGTTTGGGTTTTGGCCCAAACACTATTCCGAGATTTTAAATTAGTGTTTCATTTCAGAAAATACCAGAAAATCCAAATAGCAATTAAAAAATTACAAATGAACTCGAAAAAATTCTGGAAAATATATAGAAGCACATAGAATCGAAATAAAATAGTTTTGACAATTTTTGATGTTGGTATTAATCATATTAAATTGTTTTGATGCTAAAAGTTCATATTAAGCTTTAATTAAAATTTCAAATAAAATCCAAATGTTGAATTTTCCAACTACCAACTAATAAAAGATTTTTAAAAGCTCGGAAAATTAGGGTGTTACAAACCTCCACCCTTAAAGAAATCTCGACCCCGACATTCAGGCTAGCTGGAGAAAAGACTAGGGAACTTGCCTTTGAGGCCTTCTTCACGCTCCCACGTTGCTTCTCTTTCTTACTGGTTGCTTCACTAAACTTTGCAAAAATAAACGGTCTTGCTTCTAGTATGACACTCTACGACATCTAAAATCTTTACTAGCTACTCTTTGTAAGTGAGATCTTCTTTCAACTCAATTGCATCCAACGGAGCTTGTTCTTCTTGCACACGAAGACACTTCTTCAACTGAGAGACATGAAAACTATCATGTACTCCTGCTAACGACTGCGGCAACTCCAACTGATAGGCAACTTCTCCACAGCGTTCTAAAATCTTGAACGGACCAACATACCTAGAGGCAAGCTTCCTTTGGCATGAAACCTTTGACACCTCTCGAGTGGAGTAACTCAAGATAAACAAAATCTTCTAGTTCAAAGTCAGGTCACGACTTACAGTAATCAAGATAACTTTTCTGCCTTGCCTAAGCTATCTTCAATCTTTCTCTGATCATGTCCACTTGTTCTTCTCGCTTCTTGAATAATCCCGTCCAAATACCAAACATTAGTGCTTTCACCAATTCAAAGGGGTTTTGCAAGCACGACAATACAAAGTTTTAAATGGTGACATTTGCAGACTGGCTTGATAACTGTTGTTGTACGAGAATTCTGCATACGATAAACTCTTGTCCCAACTGGTAGCATTGGCTAGAGCACAATCTCTCAACATATCTTCCAGTATTTGATTGACTCTTTCATCATCCATCCGCTTGAGGATGATAAGCGATCAAATTCGATGAGTTCCTAATGCTTCATGCAGACTCTGCCAGAAACGAGAGGTGAACTGAGATCCACGATCTGACACTATCTTTTTAAGCACACCGTGCAAACAGATGATTCTTGACATATATAATTAACTCTGCGACTTCTCACTTCAAATTTGGCCACCAAAACTATTCTAAACATCTTGATGCATCTTAGTACTACCAGGGTGAATCTAATACTTTGAGTCATGGGCTTCCTTCAAGATTAGCTCTCTCAAACCATCAATGTCTGGTACGCAGATACGTCCATTGATCCACAGTATATCTTGATCATATCTAGTGAAGTCCTTGAATTTTCCTTCTACCAACTCTTTTTTGATGTCGGAAATCTCTGGGTCATTTGGTTGGGCTTCACGAATCCGCTTCTCCAAAGTAGACTGTATGTCTCGATTAGCCACAAATCCTTTAGATACAACTTCTAGCTTCACCTTCTGAAATTCCTTTTAAAGCTCTGAAGAAATTTCTTTCACTCGAACATCTTATATGTCTCATGTTCGGGTCAGACTGGGTGAAAATATACTTCAGGCTCTTATCACCTGTGCATGCACTACAGTAGCTAATTCCAGATCATGGGTAGGATAATTCTCCTCATGGGGTGTCAATTGCCTTGATGCGTAAGTGACAGCTCTTCCTTCTTGCATCAGAACGCATCCATATCCTTGACGCGAAGCATCACAATAGATATCAAAATCCTTACGAATATCTGGCAAGATCAGCATTGGGGCTGAAGTCAAACGTTTCTTCAATTCCTGAAAACTTTCTTCACAAGCTAGGGTCCAAGTGAACTTTTTCTTCTTCTTTAATAATTGCGTAAGAGGCATAGCGATCATTGAGAATCCCTCAATGAAACGGTGATAATATTCCACCATTCCCAAGAAACTACGAACTGAAGTTACGGCTCGGCCGCTCTCGATGTAACAACGCTTTAACTTTACCGGGGTCGACTGCTACTCCTTCAACTGTCATCACATGACCAAGGAAATCAACTTTCTTCTTCCAGAAATCATACTTGCTGAACTTAGCATAAAACTGATGCTCTCTAAGTTTGTCCAAGATTATTCTCAAATGTTCAACATCTTCTTCTTCTGTCTTGGAATAAATCAAAATAACATCAATGAACAGAACTACAAACTTGTCCAAATATTCTATGAATACTTTGTTCATCGTGTTCATGAAATAGGCTGGGGCATTAGTCAAACCAAAGAATATGACTAGGAACTCATAATGTCCATATCGCATTGAGAAAGCGGTCTTCGGTATATCCTTCGAACAGATCTTCAACTGATGGTAACTTGATCGCCGATCGATCTTTGAGAACACTCTGTATCCTTTCATCTGATCAAACAAATCATCAATGCGGGATAGTGGGTCCTTGTTCTTGATAGTGACTTCATTCAGAGAACAATAATCAATGCACATTCTTATGCTTCCATCCTTTTTGAGCAACGGAGTGGTCGGTGGCGATGGCGTTCTGGTGATCTCCTGGCGAAGCGAAGGTGCGCACCAGGATCGCAGTGAAGCTGCGATGCTGATGATGCAGTTGGGGCGGTCGGAGCGGGGTCGTTGGCGACAGAATTGGTGAAGGAACGAGCTTCGGGGATCACCGGAGAAACTCGAATTGCGAATGCTAGAGATAGACTAGAGTGAGGAGAGCTGGGGCGCTACGTGGAGCAGACGAATGCGCACCCGGGGTTACCTTTTACAGGCCGTGGGGAGGTCGGGAGGCAGAGATCGTGCGCGGAGGTCACGGCGGCAACGGCGAACGCCCTGCGTAAATGCGCACGAACGAGGGGAAACGGTCGGGAATGATTGCGCGAAATCGTGGTTTGAATGCGCAATAATTGAAGGACCGAAATGGCAACAGAGGGGGTGAATGGTGCCTTAAAATTAAGATCCTCTCTCTCAAGTGTCCACACAGCAATCCAAACACTTTCTGTTAAACAAAAGGCGTGATGTGAATCAAATCCAAAGATTTAAACAAAACTGGGCTGTTCTGTTAGATATCGGAAGTTCCGATTCTACCTTGCGGTAGTTCCGTTCTTCCAGTGCGGAAGTTCGGCCCGCGGTAGTTCCGCCTTGTACAAATCGGAAGTTCCGATTGTCCCGATCAAGAACAAGACGCACGGGTTTTGCCAAAATCCAAATACTAATTTGTTAATGCTCTTCTCAGGTCAAGTCTCACAGGACATCATCCTAAACAACATCTTGACCTCATGGAGAAGAATCGCAGAAAAAGATCCATTAATCAAAGCAAAATCGGATTACTTGAATATTTGGCAAGAAAGACCAAAAACCACAATTTGCAAGATTCTTAGATTCTTGGCTCATGAAACTTTGAGGATATATTAGCAATATCAATAAGACTCTAGATATCAAGTTTCATACCATCTCATAAGAGGAATCAAAAGTTTCACCAAAACCCTAGATATTCAACGTAGGAACAGAGAGAAGAAAAGAGGCATAAACAAGGAAGCAAAACCTCAGTGATTTCATTGCTAGGAATCAAAGATTACAAAGGCAAATACAGAGGAATGATTACACGAATTTCAGTTCATCCTCTCCATCTCAACAACCAAAGCCAAAATGCAAAACAAACTCTTCAAAAGCTCTTTAACTAAAGCTAACCCTAATCTCCTTTCTCCAAAAGTCACCAAAACAACCAGGGGTTCACCTCTATTTATAGCCCTTGGCTAACGGGTCTCCAACCCGTTATGCCGGCTAAACCCTAACGGAGCCCGCTTCCACTTGTGCCGCCTTGCGAAATTACCCTTTCGCCCCTCGTGCACTTTCTGAAAGGTCCCGCATTCCTTGTCGTTCACGACTCGCAACCGCCTCGAGTACACGCCGTCTTTGACACATCTTTACCGTTCTGGCATCAACGCCGCCTGCGTCTAGTCCAGTCTCCACGTGTCTCGCCACGACTCCACCTCGATGCCCTGCAACCAGCACAGACAAGAAACACATCACATAGCATTGCTCAAAATAATAGAATCATCATTTGCATTTGACTCAAATCCATTCACCACTCAAAATCAAAACTATGCCCTCTCTGCTTGTGAAGTTCCGCACTTACCATGGCGGAAGTTCCGATTATCGGAACGTCCGCACTCCCAGGTTGGATGTTCCGATTAACGTCAAAGCAGAACACACTTGTCAGGATTATCGGAAGTTCTGCGTTCCCAGGGGCGGAAGTTCCGATTATCGCAACAGAACACAAACGTCAGGATAATCGGAAGTTCCGCTTTTACCGTATGAAGTTCGATTATCTAACTTCCGCATTCCGTAACCGAAGTTCCGCACAAGATGTAACCACACCGAAAGAGCACAAACGCAATGAATCCAATCACAAACTTTTCAAAATAGCATCAAATACTCATCACTCGAAAGGGGACCCTACTCACATGGTCTCTCAATCTCCCCCTTGATGAGTATATTGACAAACACGAAAAAGCATACAGATGAGTTTGTGATAAAGACCAAACACGGTCTAATCTAGAATACAAGAAGGCTCAAGACCATGTTTGTCAAAGTAGAAAGACTGAAGCTTGAAATGAAAGAGCAAATTTTTCTGCAATGCTCCAGAAGACTTTTTCTCTCCAAACTAACTTCTCCCCCTTTTGGCAATAAACACATCAAGAAGTATTACAGAGAGGAAATGACCATAGCACCAGGTGTGATCAAAACTAAGCCCAGGACTGAGAAAGTCAATTTTAAGTCAGCGAGTTTTGTTCAAAGGATTTCTGACAGCAAGGTGATTCCACCTGCAGCTTCGGCCCCTCAGAAGGCGAAGTATCATTGCACCTTCACGTAAAGATGGACATTTAGTTGATCATTGCTTCAGCGCCAAGATCGCTACAGAGAGACCGTGGTTGAGTCTCTTAGGCACATTCGTGGTCACCCTGCATCTTGAGTGCACCTAAGACCAACACGAGGTCTAAGTTTGTTCCATCTGATGATTTTGGGCAGCATCGAGGACTTGGTTTTTCTGAGTTTTCTGATTTTCGTCCTCATGCTCCCTTTGGTCGTATCTTCCGCCGTCCTGAGGGTAGATCTCGCTTTTCCTTTCGAGATAGCTACTCATGGCGAGATCAAGATGTTATCGCACTTCGACTCGCTTCTTCCATAGCAATGGATCCAAAGAACAGTCGAGATCTTTTGACTTGTTGAGTGACAGAGAGCGAGGGTAGATAGAGGTCGGCCTTGCTTGACTACTTCATCTGCTCGCCGTGTTACTCAAGATTGGGTGCCAAAATCATCGCTGATTCACCCCAAGATCGAGACTTTACTGCTTGACTCGTGGTCGCGGGCGGGAAGGAAAGGTCCGGATCGTGGACTCGGTTGTTCACGCCATATGACCGTGAGTCTCGCTGGTTTTCTTCCCTAGCCCGCTCCTGTGATGAGACGATCACTTTCGAGATGTTTCATTTGGGCGCGTCATCGCTAAAGGTACTGTGAGCATTAATGATTCTTTTATTTTAAAAGATGTTGCCTTAGTAAGTAAGTCGCAGATAATCGCTTTCGCCTCTCACCACCGATGACGGTTTCGAGGTGAGCTTTAAGAAAACAATTGCAAAATTCTTGATTCTTCTGTAGTCTAGTTTATGGATTTCGATATGGGAGGATCTTTCGTGCTGATTTTTCCGATCTTCCGTGATCCTCTCCGATGTTTAATTGCTTCAATCCCGTGATTTGACTTTCTCGCATAGGAGACTTGGTCATATAGGATTTGATCATCCGACCGAGTTAGCGGCCACGATCTCATTCGTGGTTTGCCAAACTCAAAATGGTCAAGGATCTTGTTTGTGCTCCTTGCCGCGCGGCAAAATGGTTGCCGCTTCACATCTCCAAGCATAAAGACTATGACAGATGCACTGTGTCAATCGCCCATATGGACACAGAGGGACCAAAGAGAGTGCAACAAGAGGGAGGGAAGTGGTACGCACTTGTCGTGGTCGATGACTTCTCGAGGTATTCTTGGGTGTTTTTCTTAGCCTCAAGGATGAGACGCTTACTCTTTTCGTGGTCTTTTAGTAGGCTTTCGTTGAGCTCCCGGTGCATTACGAGCAATTCGACCGATAATGGCACCGAGTTCAAGAATTCCTACTTTGAGAGTTTTGTGGTGAGACAGTGTAGAGCACCGCCTGCGTCTCCATACGCCCCCAACAAAATGGCGCTGTGGAGGAAGAACCGCACCTTGGTCGAGATGGCCGTGACGATGCTTGATGAGTACTCTACACCTAGGAAGTTTTGGGTGAGGCAATTGCTACGCTTGTCATGTTTCTAACAGAGTTTTTCTTCTGCACTCTTGCATCGCACTTCTTATGAGTTGAGATATGGGCGAAAACCCAGGCCTCGCATTTTCGTGTGTTTGGTTGCAAGTGTTTTATTCTCAAGTCCGGGAACCTAGATAAGTTCGAGTCACGATCTTGTGATGGGATCTTTCCGGGTTACTCGACTTCTTCTCGTGCCTATAGAGTCCGAATCTGAGTCTAGTAAATTGTTAGAGACTCGTGAGGTGACCTTGATGAGGCCACCGGGACTAGGCCTCGATATCTCGTGTTCTTTAGAGCAGCCTGAGTCCATCTTTGTGGACGAAGAGGAAGACGGAGATGAAGGTTGTCTACCTGATCCAGCTTCTTCCTCCTCCTTTTGAGGTGCCTTCTTCCACCGCACCTCGAGGAGATCGCCCTTACCTTCCGCTTCTTCCAAGCTAGTGGCTCTGCTCCTATCTCATCCGATCATGAGGTAGAGGCCACTTCTTCATCTCACCCCGACCTCCAAGACACATTCAAAAGGACCATCCTTCAGAGCAGATAATTGGAGACCTCTTCGAGCGTGTCACACGCTCCAAAGTCGGCTTGTCTCTTTTCTCGCTCCATTCTCGCTGTCGCCTCATTTGAGCCCAAAGACGCTTGTCATGCTCTTTCGATGAGTCATGGACTAACGCCATGCACGAGGAATTGGAAAACTTTGAAAGGAACAAGGTCTCGTCCCTTGTTGAGCCCCTCAAGGTCACAATATCATTGGGACCAAATGGGTGTTCAAGAACAAGCAAAGTGAAGATGGGTTAGTCATTCAAACAAGGCTAGGCCGGTAGCTCAGTGGGTACTCTCAAGTTGAGGGTCTAGATTTCAAGAGACCTTTGCCCTCAGTAGCTAGACTTGAAGCCATTAGAATCCTGCTTGCCTTTGCAGCTTCTAAGGGTTTCAAGCTTTACCAGATGGATGTCAAGAGTGCCTTCCTCAATGGCCTTATTGAGGAAGAAGTCTATGTTAGACAGCCTCCAGGTTTCGAGAACCCCAAATACCCTAACCATGTCTACAAAGCTTTCCAAAGCTTTGTATGGACTCAAGCAGCTCCCTGAGCTTGGTATGAAAGGCTTAAGTCCTATCTCACGAGCCATGGTTTTGAGATGGGTAAAATTGACAAAACCTTGTTCATCCGCCGCCTTGGCACCGATCTTCCGCTCGTCCGATCTACGTGGATGACATTATATTTGGCGGCTCCTCGCATGCTCTCGCTTCCCGCTTTCCCGATGTCATGAGCTCTGAGTTTGAAATGAGCATGATGGGCGAGTTGAGCTTCTTCCTTGGCTTCCAAATCAAACAGACTCGGGAGGGTACCTTTCTTCATCAAGGCAAATACACTCGAGATCTCCTGAAGCGCTTCGACATGAATGATGGAAAGCCAGTATCAACTCCAATGGCATCTACAAATGCCTCGATCCGTATGAAGACGGCGAACTGTTGACCAAAAGGATTTCAGAGCATGATTGGCTCTCTCTTGTACCTCATGTACTCGAGACCGTACATACACTTTTCTGTGTGTCTTGTGCTCGGTTTCAGCTTCTCCTCGCAGATCTCACCGTCAAAGCGGTGAAGCGCATCTTCGGTACCTTCGAGCTACCATTGACTATGGTATCCGTACTCCTCCTCTTCTTGTCTATCTCTTAGAGCCTTCTCCGATGCGATTTTGTCGGTCAGAGGATAGATAGGAAGAGCACTTCCGCACTTGCCAATTCATTGGCACTTCTCTCGCCTCCGGTCGCCGAGGAAGCAATCCGGTGTTGCGCATCCACCGCAGAGGCCGAGCACGCTGTCGCAGCCGCTTGTCGAGCCAAGTGCTTTGATGGTCTCGACCTGCAGGATTTCGGGCTATCTATCGATCGCGCTCCACTCTTCTCGTGATAACACGCCTGCGATTTGCATTGCCAAGAACCCAAAGGCAACATTCTCGACCAAGCATATTGATATTAGATATCACTTTCTTCGAGACCATGTAGAGAAGGGTGACATTGTGCTCCAGCCAGGAGAGTGAGCACCAGCCATTGATATCTTCACTAAGCCTCCGGATGACTCTCGGTTTTCACTCTGCGGAGAGCTTAGTGGTTTGTCCTTACGGATCACTGTGAGGGGAGCGCAGTGCTACTATTGTATTATATTATATTATATTATATTATACGCTTACTCCTTTCTCGTTTCATTTCTTTTAATATTTCGGTCAAGTCCTTCCAAAGATAGGTTAGAGTGTTCTCTTGCCACATTGCTTTGATGCTACTTCTTGTCTTGTGCTTCTAGGATGTCGCTTATTAGTCGCCTCTTCCTCTCTAAGTAGAGCTTACTCACTTCTTATAGGTTCTAGCAGGGTCGGGCCACCCTTGGGTAGACAGGATGTTGTTTGCTCCTTAGTGTTTGTGTAGATCACCTAATAGTCCTAGAATCATATGGGGTAGATAAGAATCATCTGAGCGATAGTTTTCTATATCTTTTCTATGCTCTAAAGGACCCTTTTTCTGCTTTTACTTATCGATTCTCGCTTTTGTTCCTTTGGTTCGTGGGAGTTATTCTTGGTTATTCCATACTCTTAATTTTGTCATAACTCAACCTCAATTAAAAGATGCATCTCATTCAAGGGAATCTGATTTTTGTGTATTTCATCAAGCATTGCATGATAATCAAATGGAGCCTTGTTTATTATCCCTTATGATCTGCTTTCACTATTTTACATCTTGCCATGATTTATGCTAAACCGCTAGATCTATCATGACTTTTTATGTGTAGTTTAGTCTTTGCCATGCTAAGGTATTTAAAAATGCTAAACTTGAATTAAAATCTTGTCATGATAGCTCTTGAGACTAGTCCGTTGAAACTATCCTTTTATGATTTTCGCCATGTCAAGTAGGTCGAGTTGAGTCCTCGAATCTCTTTTGAACTTTTGAGTAAGCTATGTCGGCTTGTTAAGAAACATGACTTATCTCTAATCACTGGTCTAAAACTTCAAAAGCAAAATGATCTCTTTTGTGCGAAAAACCGATCTCACCAAATCTTTCTCATGAGACGGCTTGCCATTGCACTAGGCATGAACTCGGGGAGCCTTGATGACCTAAGATCACCTCCTTAAGTCTGTTGTTTGGAGTGGTCGATAAGGCTTGGGATCTAGCACATGGCTAAGATTTGAAAAATTGGTTGAAGCTTAGGAGGCGCTTGTGGATGGCACCTAGTCCAGAGCTTGCTTTACTAAGATAAAACCATAAAGAGCTTTAAAAAAAAAATGTGCTAAAATTGCTTATCATTAAAAGGACCAAGTTCTGGATAAAATGAGTCCTTCTTCAACTGGTAGCACTCTAAACTGTTCAGTATGAGTCTTCTTGGTTCAACTTAGATTATTTGACATGGCTTGTATCATCCTTGGATATCTTTAGCTAGACTTCAATCTTGGCTTATTTGACCTGCTAAAGAATTGGATCATTAATCAGATTATGGACTTTCTGTCTTAGCTCTTCTATACATCGATTGTCATGATCTTGATAGCATTCTTCTGTGTTATGGCTTGGTGTAATACTCTAATAGTCATTTTGGATAATCTACATGGCTCCTAATGCTTAAAATGAACATCATATAGTCTTTTCCTCCCTTTTCTACATATTGATGATTTTATTGCCAAAGGGGGAGAATGATTGTGAGAAAAGCCTTCTAAAGAAAAGCCTTGAGTTTTGTGCGAAAATTGCTCTTTCATCTCATCTCAAGTCTTTTTCTTTTGTCAACTTGGTCTTGAGCTTAATTGCTCTTGTTTAGACCTTGGTTGACTAGAATCTCAAACTCATCTTATGCTTTTTCGCATTGTCAATATACTCATCAAGGGGAGATTGAGAGACCATGTGAGAGGTCCTCCACTCGAGTGATGAGTATTTGACAAGTGTGTTGATTAGATTGAGAGTTGAGGTTTTCGGTTTGACTGCTTCGGTCGAGTCAGGAAATCGAACTACCGTGTATGGAGCGGAAGTTCCGATTAATCGAACTACCGGTGTTGGAAATAGGAACTTCCGATTTATCCGGTTTTGCTCTCTATTGAAGGAAATCGGAACTTCCGCACAAGGGTAGCGGAGTGTCCGATAATATCGACATTGAGTGTTCTCTCGAGATATTAAATCGGAATTAAATATCCGAAAGTCGGTTGTTAGGATATCGAAGTACCGCAGTTGTTGAGCGCGAACTTCCGATATTCCCGACAGTGCGGATAATTCGAAATCGAACTTCCGCCGTGGTAATTGCGAACTTCCGATTGTGTCCGTAATCGCGTAGAAGATTAAATTGTGATTTTGATTTTGTATGAGTTTGAGTCTTATACAAATGTTGATGCTATGATATTGTGCAATGCTATGTGATGTGTTTTTGTCTGTGTTGACCGCAGGCATCAAGATGGAGTCGTGGCGAGACACGTGGACCTGACTAGGCGCAGGAGGCGCTGAGGTCGAACGGTCGGGATGTGTCAAGACGGCGTGAATCTTGAAGCGGTTGTGAGTCGTGCACAACAAGGTGTACGGAGGCTTCGGAAGGTGCGCAAGGGGCGAAGGGTCTTTTCGCAAAGCGCAAAAGTGGAGGCGGTTCCGCTCGGTGTAGCGGGCTTAATGGGTTGGAGGCCCATTAGCAAAGGCTATAAATAGGGAGAACCTCGAGTTAGGGTTAGACCTTTGAGAGAAAATTAGGTTAGCTCTAGAAAAGGGTGTGTGTTGCCTTTTGAGAGTTTGTTGGTTTTGAGAGAATGAATCAAATCTCTTGTAATCATTCCTCCGTGTTTCCATTTGTAAACGCTTGATTTCTATCAATGAAACTCGAGTCGTTGATTACATGTTTATGCTTCTCTTTATTCCTCTCTGCTCATGTTGAATATCTAGGGTTTTGGCATATCTTTTGTTTCGTTTATGAAATAGCATGAAACTTCATATCTAGAATCGCTTTGGTATTGCTATTACTTCCTCAAAGTTTCATGCTCTAAGAATCGAGAATCTCGCTTATCATTGGTTTTGGTCTTTCTTGCCCTTCTTCAAGAAATCCGCTTTTGGTTCGATTATTGAATCTTTGGTTGCGATTCTTCTCCATAAGGTCAAGATGGTGTTTAGGATGATGTCCTGTAAAACTTGACCCGAGAAGAGCATTCAAGATTAAGTAGTTTGGATTTTGGGCAAAACCCGAGCGCTCGTTTTGGTCAGATAATCGAGCTTCCGATTTTATGCAATGGAAGTACATGCAAGCGAACTTCCGCGATACACACCGCGAACTACCGCAGCGGAACTTCCGCAGCTAATCGCCTTAACTTCCGATTTCCGTAAGAACAAACAAACTTGTTTTGTTATTTGATCTTGCTTCATTTACCTTCTTTAGATCTTCGAGATCTTTGTAGGCTAGTTTTAAATACAAAGAAGGGAGTATTATTTTTAAGGCACCATTCACCCCCTCTGCTGCCATTTCGGTCCTTCAATTGGTATCGAGCCGGTTAGCTCTTCTTGATAGATCTTAACCTATCGGTTGAGCCATGGCAACGACAAGTATTCCACCAAGCCTCCAGATTTGATGGTCCGATTACCCTTCCGAAGAGCCGAATGGAAACTTACATCCGTGCTCGGGGTATGCCATCCGGAGAAAGGTGAAGGTTAGATTTGTCGCTCTCGCCGATGAGAACATCAATGCCGGAAACATGGCCGATGTTGAGGCAAATGCTAAGGCAAGGAACATAATCATTCGTGGTTTAAGCGTATGAGTTTGATCGATTTCATTTGATTTCGCTTTTACATCCGGGTGACCTCGATGCATACCATGAGGGCACCACCCAGATTAAGACGGTTCGACAAGACCAGCCTGCAAGCGAATACAAGAAATTTGAGATGCTTGTCGGTGAATCTCTTGACGAGTGCTTTTCGCTTTCACAAGATTTTGAGCAACCTCCGAGCGGTCGGTCTTACATACCCCGACTCGGATAACGCCGATGATGCTTTCGCACTTGATCTTCGTGTTTGGGAGATGAAAGTGACTACCATCAAAGATAGCACGGACCTCTCGACCGACTCTTGATGCGCTTTACTCGCGCCTCAAGACTCACGAGATTGACATTGTCTCTCAAGGTCAAGTCACAATGATGGCTTTAGTCACCGATCCCACTTCGGATCTTCTTCGAGTCGACACGTGGGTTCTCCCTAGTCGCTTCTCTCGTGACATAACCGATGATCGCTAGAGCGACTTGAGGATGAACAAATAGCCCTCCTAGCTCGGAAGTTTTCCCATGCTTACAAGAGGAGGAGGGATGGTAAAAGAGGAGGTCCTGTGATTTGTTTCGAGTGTGGTGGCCCCAACCACATCCGAGCAAACCGCCCCAAGCTTGGGAAGGGCAAAGGTGACTATGGCGGTCCAAGCAAGAACGACTACATCGACAAGAACCGCAACACGAAGCCCTCAAAGACTGATCAAGGCAAGAAGAAGTTCCGCAACTTTGGGAAGGCAAAGAAGTTGCCCATCGCGGCCTCACCGCCTCGATTTAACCGGACACCAGCGAGGTGGAGGGTGGAGGACGATGATGGGAAGGACGATCATGATCCCAAGGACGACGGCAACTTCTCCCAAGATGTGCTTCATGGCCCTCGGGCGAATCGAGCGACAAATGAGCCAGATCCGACTCGACGAGGTTAGTCCCACTTACGACCAAACTTAATGATGCTTTTCTTAAGCTAGGTAGATTTCATGCTAAGTCTAGGGCTAAGTGTTCTGTGTTGGAGAAGGAAGTAGCTAGACTATCACGGGAGCTTACTTTACTTACATCTGCTCCCTCCCGTGATGATTGTGACACTTGTCGTGCTTTGCTTGATGACATGGAAAACTAAGGACCTTGCATGATAGTGTGTCCTCCGAACTTGACATGATTAAGGTAGAGAACATTAGCCTTCTTGTCAATTAGAGATGAGTAGGGTAGCACCTCCTTCATCCACTACTATTGAGGCTACCGCTTGCACCTCATGTGAGGTTAAGGACAATTCGCTTAGAGGTCTTTATACCATGTTGCTTGATCTCGCTCAAACTTGTGAAAATTGTAATAATCTCAAGATGAACCTAAAACGGGCAGATCACAAAATTGTCAATTCCAAGTCGCGCTACTAGAGCCTATTGTTTCTTGTTTAAACTGTCCCTAAGTTAATCACAACTAGAATCAGATTCAAGCAGCTTCAAGAAATGATTGATCACAAGAATAAATTGGCTCAAGATGCTTCTAAGGATCTTGTTAGCTCACCATGCAAGCAATGTAATAAACTAAAATGTGATTTGATTGCTTTGGATGAAAAATGTGTGAAGCTAACTAAGGACCTTCTAGAGACACAATCATCCGCTTGTATTGTGTGTGCCGGGAAGAAGTCTAAGGGTTTGGTAGAGACGCCTAGCAACGTGAACCAATGCATAGCGAGAGGATCGTTTCAAAGTCGGCCGTGCGTGCACAAGCCAATCTTTCCTCTGTTGTTGGTTCTTCTTCGCTCCCTTACCTTCTCACTGTTCCTTCTTCCCCTCGCTCTTCTTGCACCTCTCTTTTCTGGAGTGTCAAGATCTTATGAACACTCTCGAGAGGTTTGTAGGAGGCAAGAAGAAGCTCAATCTCATTCTAGACAAATCTAAAATTTGCAGATTTAATCGTGGTCTAGGATATGATATCCAGGAGGATATGAGGAAGCATCCACCGTCGTGCTCAAAACCATAGCACTGTGTGTGATCAAAACTAAGCCTGTGGATCGAGAAAGTCAATTTTAAGTCACGGGTTTTGTTCAAAGGATTTCGACAAAGAAGGTGATTCCACTGCAGCTTCGCCCCTCGTAAGGCGAAGTATCATTGCACCTTCCGCCGTAAAGATGGACATTTAGTTGATCATTGCTTCAGCGCGCCAAGATCGCGCAGAGAGACCGTGTTGAGTCTCTTAGGCACATTCGTGGTCACCCCGCATCTTGAGTGCACCTAAGACCAACACGAGGTCTAAGTTTGTTCCATCCGATGATTTTGGGCAAGATCGAGGACTTGGTTTTTCCGAGTTTTCGATTTTCGTCCTCATGCTCCCTTTGGTCGAATCTCCGCCGCCCCGAGGGTAGATCTCGCTTTTCCTTTCGAGATAGCTACCATGGCGAGATCAAGATGTTATCGCACTTCGACTCGCTTCTTCCATAGCAATGGATCCAAAGAACAGTCGAGATCTTTTGACTTGTTGAGTGACAGAGAGCGAGGGTAGATAGAGGTCGGTCTTGCTTGACTACTTCATCTGTCTCGCGTGTTACTCAAGATTGGGTGCCAAAATCATCGCTGATTCACCCCAAGATCGAGACTTTACTGCTTGACTCGTGGTCGCGGGCCGAAGGAAAGGTCCGGATTGTAGACTCGGTTGTTCACGCCATATGACCGTGAGTCTCGCTGGTTTTCTTCCCTAGCCCGCGCTCCGTGATGAGACGATCACTTTGAGATGCTTCATTTGGGCGCCATCGCTAAAGGTACTGTGAGCATTAATGATTCTTTTATTTTAAAAGATGTTGCCTTAGTAAGTAAGCCGCAGATAATCGCTTTCGCCTCTCTCGACCACCGATGACGGTTTCGAGGTGAGCTTTAAGAAAACAATTGCAAAATTCTTGATTCTTCTGTAGTCTAGTTTATGGATTTCTCGATATGGGAGGATCTTTCGTGCTGATTTTTCCGATCTTCCGTGATCCTCTCCGATGTTTAATTGCTTCAATCCCGTGATTTGACTTTCTCGCATAGGAGACTTGGTCATATAGGATTTGATCATCCGACCCGAAAGTTAGCGGCCACGATCTCATTCGTGGTTTGCCAAACTCAAAATGGTCAAGGATCTTGTTTGTGCTCCTTGCCGCACGGCAAAATGGTTGCCGCTTCACATCCTCCAGCATAAAGGACTATGACAGATGCACTGTGTCAATCGCCCATATGGACACAGAGGGACCAAATAGAGTGCAACAAGAGGAGGGAAGTGGTACGCATTTGTCGTGGTCGATGACTTCTCGAGGTATTCTTGGGTGTTTTTCTTAGCCTCAAGGATGAGACGCTTACTCTTTTCGTGGTCTTTTAGTAGGCTTTCGTTGAGCTCCTGTGCATTACGAGCAATTCGACCGATAATGGCACCGAGTTCAAGAATTCCTACTTTGAGAGTTTTTGTGGTGAGACAGTGTAGAGCACCGCCTGCGCTCCATACGCCCCCAACAAAATGGCGCTGTGGAGAGGAAGAACCGCACCTTGGTCGAGATGGCCAGACGATGCTTGATGAGTACTCTACACCTAGGAAGTTTTAATGAGGCAATTGCTACCGCTTGTCATGTTTCTAACAGAGTTTTTCTTCTGCACTCTTGCATCGCACTTCTTATGAGTTGAGATATGGGCGAAACCCAATGCCTCGCATTTTCGTGTGTTTGGTTGCAAGTGTTTTATTCTCAAGTCCGGGAACCTAGATAAGTTCGAGTCACGATCTTGTGATGGGATCTTTCCGGGTTACTCGACTTCTTCTCGTGCCTATAGAGTCCGGAATCGCGAGTCTAGTAAATTGTTAGAGACTCGTGAGGTGACTCTTGATGAGGCCACCGGGACTAGGCCCGATATCTCGTGTTCTTTAGAGCACCGAGTCCATCTTTGTGGACGAAGAGGAAGACGGAGATGAAGGTTGTCTACCCGATCCAGCTTCTTCCTCCTCCTCTTGAGGTGCCTTCTTCCACCGCACTCGAGGAGATCACCCTTACCTTCGCTTCTTCCAAGCTAGTGGCTCTGCTCCTATCTCATCCGATCATGAGGTAGAGGCCACTTCTTCATCTCACCTCGACCTCCAAGACACATTCAAAAGGACCATCCTTCAGAGCAGATAATTGAGACCTCTTCGAGCGTGTCACACGCTCCAAAGTCGGCTTGTCTCTTTTCTCGCTCCATTCTCGCTTTGTCGCCTCATTTGAGCCCAAAGACGCTTGTCATGCTCTTTCGATGAGTCATGGACTAACGCCATGCACGAGGAATTGGAAAACTTTGAAAGGAACAAGGTCCGTCCCTTGTTGAGCCCCTCAAGGTCACAATATCATTGGGACCAAATGGGTGTTCAAGAACAAGCAAAGTGAAGATGGGTTAGTCATTCAAACAAGGCTAGGCCGGTAGCTCAGGGGTACTCTCAAGTTGAGGGTCTAGATTTCAAGAGACCTTTGCCCTCAGAGCTAGACTTGAAGCCATTAGAATCTCGCTTGCCTTTGCAACTTCTAAGGGTTTCAAGCTTTACCAGATGGATGTCAAGAGTGCCTTCCTCAATGGCCTTATTGAGGAAGAAGTCTATGTGAGATGCCTCCGGTTTCGAGAACCCCAAATACCCTAACCATGTCTACAAAGCTTTCCAAAGCTTTGTATGGACTCAAGCAGCTCCCGAGCTTGGTATGAAAGGCTTAAGTCCTATCTCACGAGCCATGGTTTTGAGATGGGTAAAATTGACAAAACCTTGTTCATCCGCCGCCTTGGCACCGATCTTCCGCTCGCCCGATCTACGTGGATGACATTATCTTTGGCGGCTCCTCGCATGCTCGCTTCCCGCTTTTCCGATGTCATGAGCTCTGAGTTTGAAATGAGCATGATGGGCGAGTTGAGCTTCTTCCTTGGCTTCCAAATCAAACAGACTGGAGGGTACCTTTCTTCATCAAGGCAAATACACTCGAGACCTCCCTGCTGCTTCGACATGAATGATGGAAAGCCAAGATCAACTCCAATGGCATCTACACCGCTCGATCCGATGAAGACGGCGAACCTGCTGACCAAAAGGATTTCAGAGCATGATTGGCTCTCTCTTGTACCTCATGTACCTCGAGACCGTATATACACTTTTCTCGTGTGTCTTTGTGCTCGGTTTCGTGCTTCTCCTCACAGATCTCACCGTCAAAGCGGTGAAGCGATCTTCGCACCTTCGAGCTACCATTGACTATGGTATCCGTACTCTCCTCTTCTTGTCTATCTCTTAGAGCCTTCTCCGATGCGATTTTGTCGGTCAGAGGATAGATAGGAAGAGCACTTCCGCACTTGCCAATTCATTGGCACTTCTCTCGCCTCCGGTCGCCGAGGAAGCAATCCGGTGTTGCGCAGCCCACCGCAGAGGCCGAGCACGCTGTCGCAGCCATTCTTCAGAGCCAAGTGCTTTGATGGTCTCGACCGCAGGATTTCGGCTATCTATCGATCGCTGCTCCACTCTTCTCGTGATAACACGCTCTGCGATTTGCATTGCCAAGAACCCAAAGGCAACATTCTCGACCAAGCATATTGATATCGATATCACTTTCTTCGAGACCATGTAGAGAAGGGTGACATTGTGCTCCAGCCAGGAGAGTGAGCACCAGCTATGTGATATCTTCACTAAGCCTCCGGATGCTTTGCCGGTTTTCCATGGGAGAGCTTAGTGGTTTGTCCTTACGGATCACTGTGAGGGGGAGCGTTGTGCTACTACTGTATTATATTATATTATATTATATTATACGCTTACTCCTTTCTGGTTTCATTTCTTTTAATATTTCGGTCAAGTCCTTCCAAAGATAGGTTAGAGTGTTTCTCTTGCCACATTGCTTTGATCTGCTACTTCTTGTCTTGTGCTTCTAGGATGTCGCTTATTAGTCGCTCTTCCTCTCTAAGTAGAGCTTACTCACTTCTTATAGGTTCTAGCAGGGTCGGGCCACCCTTGGGTAGACAGGACAAAGTGTTTGCTCCTTAGTGTTTGTGTAGATCACCTAATAGTCCTAGAATCATATGGGGTAGATAAGAATCATCTGAGCGATAGTTTTCTATATCTTTTCTATGCTCTAAAGGACCGCTTTTTCTGCTTTACTTATCGATTCTCGCTTTTGTTCCTTTGGTTCGGGGAGTTATTCTTGGTTATTCCATACTCTTAATTTTGTCATAACTCAACCTCAATTAAAAGATGCATCTCATTCTCAAGGGAATCTGATTTTTGTGTATTTCATCAAGCATTGCATGATAATCAAATGGAGCCTTGTTTATTATCCCTTATGATCTGCTTTCACTATTTTACATCTTGCCATGATTTATGCTAAACCGCTAGATCTATCATGACTTTTATGTGTAGTTTAGTCTTTGCCATGCTAAGGTATTTAAAATGCTAAACTTGAATTAAAATCTTGTCATGATAGCTCTTGAGACTAGTCCGTTGAAACTATCCTTTATGATTTTCGCCATGTCAAGTAGGTCGAGTTGAGTCCTCGAATCTCTTTTGAACTTTTGAGTAAGCTATGTCGCTTGTTAAGAAACATGACTTATCTCTAATCACCGGTCTAAAACTTCAAAAGCAAAATGATCTCTTTTGTGCGAAAAACCGATCTCACCAAATCTTTCTCATGAGACGGCTTGCCATTGCACTAGGCATGAACTCGGGGGAGCCTTGATGACCTAAGATCACCTCCTTAAGTCTGTTGTTTGGAGTGGTCGATAAGGCTTGGGATCTAGCACATGGCTAAGATTTGAAAAATGGTTGAAGCTTAGGAGGCGCTGTGGATGGCACCTAGTCCAGAGCTTGCTTTACTAAGATAAAACCATAAAGAGCTTTAAAAAAAAAAATGTGCTAAAATTGCTTATCATTAAAAGGACAAAGTTCTGGATAAAATGAGTCCTTCTTCAACTGGTAGCACTCTAAACTGTTCAGTATGAGTCTTCTTGGTTCAACTTAGATTATTTGACATGGCTTGTATCATCCTTGGATATCTTTAGCTAGACTTCAATCTTGACTTATTTGACTCGCTAAAGAATTGGATCATTAATCGATTATGGACTTTCTGCCTTAGCTCTTCTATACATCGATTGTCATGATCTTGATAGCATTCTTCTGTGTTATGGCTTGGTGTAATACTCTAATAGTCATTTTGGATAATCTACATGGCTCCTATTGCTTAAAATGAACATCATATAGTCTTTTCCTCCCTTTTCTACATATTGATGATTTTATTGCCAAAGGGGAGAATGATTGTGAGAAAAGCCTTCTAAAGAAAAGCCTTGAGTTTTGTGCGAAAATTGCTCTTTCATCTCATCTCAAGTCTTTTCTTTTGTCAACTTGGTCTTGAGCTTAATTGCTCTTGTTTAGACCTTGGTTGACTGGAATCTCAAACTCATCTTATGCTTTTTTTTGATTGTCAATATACTCATCAAGGGGAGATTGAGAGACCATGTGAGAGGTCCTCCACTGAGTGATGAGTATTTGACAAGTGTGTTGATTAGATTGAGAGTTGAGGTTTTCGGTTTGGACTGCTTCGGTCGAAGTCAGTGAAATCGAACTACCGCTGTATGGAGCGGAAGTTCCGATTAATCGAACTACCGTGTTGGAAATAGGAACTTCCGATTTATCCGGTTTTGCTCTCTATTGAAGGAAATCGGAACTTCCGCACAAGGTAGCGGAGTGTCCGATAATACCGACATTGAGTGTTCTCTCGAGATATTAAATCGGAATTAAATATCCGAAAGTCGGTTGTTCCGATATCGGAAGTACCGCAGTTGTTGAGCGCGAACTTCCGATATTCCCGACAAGTGCGGATAAATTGAAATCGGAACTTCATTGTGGTAATTGCGAACTTCCGATTGTGTCCGTAATCGTGCGAGAAGATTAAATTGTGATTTTGATTTTGTATGAGTTTGAGTCTTATACAAATGTTGATGCTATGATATTGTGCAATGCTATGTGATGTGTTTTTGTCTGTGTTGATCGCAGGCATCAAGATGGAGTCGTGGCGAGACACGTGGACCGGACTAGGCGCAGGAGGCGTTGAGGTCGAACGGCCGGGATGTGTCAAGACGGCGTGAATCTTGAAGCGGTTGTGAGTCGTGCACAACAAGGTGTACGGAGGCTTCCGAAAGGTGCGCAAGGCGAAGGGTCTTTTCGCAAAGCGCAAAAGTGGAGGCGGTTCCGCTCGGTGTAGCGGGCTTAATGGGTTGGAGGCCCATTAGCAAAGGCTATAAATAGGGAGAACCCCGAGTTAGGGTTAGACCTTTGAGAGAAAATTAGGTTAGCTCTAGAAAAGGGTGTGTGTTGCCTTTTGAGAGTTTGTTGGTTTTGAGAGAATGAATCAAATCTCTTGTAATCATTCCTCTGTGTTTCCATTTGTAAACGCTTGATTTCTATCAATGAAACTCGAGTCGTTGATTACATGTTTATGCTTCTCTTTATTCCCTCTCTGCTCATGTTGAATATCTAGGGTTTTGGCATATCTTTTGTTTCGCTTTATGAAATAGCATGAAACTTCATATCTAGAATCGCTTTGGTATTGCTATTACTTCCTCAAAGTTTCATGCTCTAAGAATCGAGAATCTCGCTTATCATTGGTTTTGGTCTTTCTTGCCCTTCTTCAAGAAATCCGCTTTTGGTTCGATTATTGAATCTTTGGTTGCGATTCTTCCATAAGGTCAAGATGGTGTTTAGGATGATGTCCTGTAAAACTTGACCCGAGAAGAGCATTCAAGATTAAGTAGTTTGATTTTTGGGCAAAACCCGAGCGCTGTTTTCTGATCGATAATCGAGCTTCCGATTTTATGCAATGAAGTACCGCAAGCGAACTTCGCGATACACACCGCGGAACTATCATAGCGGAACTTCCGCAGCTTCATCGCCTTAACTTCCGATTTCCAGAAGAACAGCCTGAAACCTGTTTTGTTATTTGATCTTGCTTCATTTACCTTCTTTAGATCTTCAGAGATCTTTGTAGGCTAGTTTTAAATACAGTGAAGGGGAGTATTATTTTTAAGGCACCATTCACCCCCCCCTCTGTTGCCATTTCGGTCCTTCACATGGCAAGATGTAAAACAGTGAAAACAGATCATAAGGGATAATAAACAAAGCTCCATGTAATTTTATTATAATGCAGGATGAAATGCAGGATGAAAAGCCAGATTCCCTTCAGAATGAGATGCACTTTTTAATTCAGGTTGAGTTATGACAAATTTAAGAACTAGAAGAATCAAGAAGAGCTCCACCTGAACCAAAAGGACAAAAACGAGAAACTGATAAGAGAAACAGAAAAGGCAGTCCTTAGAGCATAGATAAGATATAGATAATACTATAGCTCAGACTGATTCTTATCTACCCCATATGATTCCAGGACTATCAGCTGATCAACTAACACACTAAGGAGCAAACACTGTCCCTGTCTACCCAAGGGTGGCCCGACCCTCGCTAGAACCTATAAGAAGTGAGTAAGCTCAACTTAGAGAGAGGAGAAACAGTTGATAAGCAGCATCCTAGAAGCACAAGATAAGAACTAGCAGTCAAAGCAACTTGGCAAGAGAGCCACTCTAACCTATGCTGGAAGGACTTAGACCCAAAGTACCCAAAAGAAATGCAACCAGAAAGGAGTAATTGCATAGTTAAAAAATAATACAGAGTAAAGCACAAGCTCCCCTCACAACAAATCCATAAGGACAAACCACCCCAAGCTCTCCCACAGAGTGAAAACCGAGAGTCGCCCAAAGGCTTGGTGAAGATATCAGCCAACTGGTGTTCACTCTCCACAAACTCGAGCACAATATCACCCTTCTCTACATGGTCTCAAGAAAGTGATATCGATATCAATATGCTTGGTCCGAGAATGTTGCACTGGGTTCTGGCAATGTAAATCGCAGACGTGTTACCACAAAAGAGTGGAACACGGCCGACATTAACCCAAAGTCCCGCAAGGTCGAGACCATCCAAAGCACTTAGCTACAACAACCGGCCGCAAAGAACGCATCGGCCTCTGCGCAGTGGGATCAGGCAACACCGATCGCTTCCTCAAGACCAGGTGACAAGAGAAGTGTCAATGAATTGGCAAGTGCCAGAGGTGCTCTTCCTATCTATCCTACAGCCAGCGAAATCTGCATCGGAGAAGGCTCTAAGAGATAGACAAGAAGAGGAAGAGTACCAGATACCATAGTCAATGGTAGCTCAAAGGTACCGAAAGATGCACTTCACTGCCTGGCGGTGAGATACACGAGGAGAAGCCTGAAGATATGATTAGGGTACTTGGGGTTTTCGAAACCTGGGGGCTGTCTGACATAGACTTCTTCCTCAATAAGTCCATTGAGAAAAGCACTCTTGACGTCCATCTGGTAAAGCTTGAAGCTCTTAGAAGCTACGAAGG
Organism: Hsuehochloa calcarea; assembly: GCA_036346395.1. Taxonomy (NCBI): domain Eukaryota; kingdom Viridiplantae; phylum Streptophyta; class Magnoliopsida; order Poales; family Poaceae; genus Hsuehochloa; species Hsuehochloa calcarea. The sequence continues at coordinate 233,445 of JAYEVG010000044.1, read as the reverse complement.
CAAGCAAGATTCTAATAGCTTCAAGTCTGGCTACAGGGGCAAAAGTCTCCTCAAAATCGAGACCCTCAACCTGGGAGTAACCCTGAGCTACCAGTCTAGCCTTGTTTCGAATGACTACCCCATCTTCGCTTTGCTTGTTCTTGAAAACCCACTTGGTCCCAATGATATTGTGACCTCGAGGGGACTCAACAAGCGTCCAGACCTTGTTTCTTTCAATGTTTTCCAATTCCTCATGCATGGCATTAATCCATGACTCATCAGAAAGAGCATGACAAATGTCTTTAGGCTCAAAAGAGGCAACAAAGGCAGAATGGAGACAGAAGAGAGACATGCCAGTTTTTGAATGAATGACTCGTTCAAAAAGATCTCCAATGATCTGCTCTGAAGGATGGTCCTTTTGAATTTGTCTACGAGGTCCAGGATGAGATTAAGTGGCCTCTATCTCATGAGCAGATGAGATAGGGAAGAGCCACTAGCTTCAGAAGAAGCAGAAGGTAAGGGCTGATCTCCTCGAGGTGCGGTGGAAGAAGGCACCTCAGGAGTAGGAGAAGGAACTGGATCGGTAGACAACCCTCATCTCCGCCCTCCTCATCATCCACAAAGATGGACTCGCATCGCTTCTAGAGAACTCGGGATATCGTGCCTAGTGCCCTGACTGCCTCATCAAGGTCACCTCACGAGTTTCTACCATTTTGCTAGACTCGCAGCCTGCACTCTATAGGCACGAGAAGAAGTCGAGTAACCTGTAAAGATCCCATCACACGATCGTGACTCGAACTTATCTAGGTTCCTAGACTTTAGAATAAAACACTTGCAACCAAACACACGAAAATGCGAGACACTGGGCTTTCGCCCATATCTTAACTCATAAGAAGTGCGATGCAAGAGTGCCCTAAGAAAACTCTGCTTGAAACATGGCATGCAAGGGGCAATAGCCTCACCCAAAACTTCCTAGGTGTAGAATATACATTTAGCATCGTCCCGCCATCTCTACTAAGATGCGGTTCTTCCTCTCCACAACGCCATTCTCACGAGGGACGTGCGGAGAGGAGAACTGTGCTCTACACTGCCTCACCACGTAAACTCTCAAAGTAGGAATTTTGAACTCGGTGCCATTATCACTTGAATTGCTCGTAATGCACCGGGAGATCAACAGAAGCCTACTAAAAATACCACGAAAATGAGTAAATGTCTCATCCTTTGAGGCTAAGAAAATACCCAAGAGTACCTCGAGAAGTCATCGACCACAACAAGAACATACCACTTCCTCCTACGATCAAGATTTCGAGCCGGGCCAATCAGATCCATATGGAGCGATTGTCCCGTGCATCGGTCATTGTCACCGTGGATCGAGAGTGAGAAGCGGCAACCATCTTGCCGTGCTTCTGCATGGAGAGCAAACTAGATCCTTGACCATCTTGAGTTTCGCAAACCACGAATGAGATCGTGGCGCTAACTCGGTCAAATGATCAAAGCCTATATGACCGAAGTCTCCTATGCCGTAAGGTCAAGTCATGGGATTCGTAGCAATTAAACACCAAGAGGATCACCGTAAGACTCGGAAAAATCAAGACGAAAGATCCTCCCATAACGAGAAATCCCAAAACTAGACTACCCAAAGAATCAAAATTTTGCAATTATTTTTCTTAAAACTCACTTCAAATCGCCATCGCGAGTGAGAGATCGAAAGCAAATTATACCGCAGCCTTACTTACTAAGGCAACATCTTTCGTAATAAATAAATCATTAATGCGCACAACGCATACCTTTAGCAATGACGCGCCTAAACGAAGCATCTCCAAAGGTGATCGCCTAATCACCGAGCACGGGCTAGGGAAGAAAACCAACGAGAATCTCCTATCATATGGCGAGAACAACCGAGTCTACAAGCCAAACCTTTCCTTCCTCGCCGGCTAACATGTGTCAAACAGAGAGTAAAGTCTCTGTTGGACCGAAAAGGCGACTAGAGGGGGGGGGTGAATAGGAGCACGCTCACTTTTTCCCAAATAATGAATTCAACACAATTTCACTCCAATAGCTATTAGGAAGCTATGAAGATCAATATACCAAGATCAAATGGAAGACTAGTATTGAATCCAATTAAATCCCTAAACAAAATAACAAAATCAACTAAGATTGCAAAGATCGAGCACAGGCGGTCGACCTCTCGACCCAAATGCTTGGACCGATTGTCAAGCGGTCTCGACCATTGTTGTATCTTGGCGGTCGGACCGCTCAAAATCGGTCTGACCGGTGATGACGGGCGGTCGGACCGGCCGACTCGCAACAGATCTCAAACAAGAAATCACCCGATGACGGTTGCAATTAGGTGATACTTTTGATTCTCAACTCCAATCTTTATGAAACTTTGCACACACCTTCTATATGCTATTGAGGACCTATTCCAATCGAATATTATGATAATTCTTGGATAGATCCTGAGCAATTGCCAATTGAATAACAGAGGGTCTAAAACCGGGCAAGAACGAAAACTTGATCCTAATGCTAGTTCGTGAGAGATTGATGATCAAGATGATGCTAGATAGATTCACACATATCACAACAAGCTAATTCACGTGAAAGAATCAATCACAAACTTGCGGATCAAAGAAAGCCCTAAAATCACGAAATTGAAAGCAAGAACGAAAAGAGACTTATCTCAAGCAAACCTTGCATAGATTAAAAACGCGATCGTTGCTGGATTACACCCACACCATCATGGATCAGTGGTCAATCCAAGATCATGAAATTCTCCTGAAACTATGAAAAGCCCTAGCCTCCACCTCAACTCCCCCTAAGCCAATTAGGGTTTGAAAGCGACAAAGAGATGAAAAAAATGAGAGAGAGGTGCAGCCCCACCTCCTCCTATTTATAGTGGAGGCCTAGAACTCTAGAGTTTGACTCAATTGGGCTCCGTTAAGGCCCACTAACAAACGGGTCACACACGCACGCTTCGCAAAGCGCCGTCTTTAACCTTTTGACCTAAACCGCTTCACCATGCGTCATGGATTTGCCAATAGGTCACCCTTGTCCATCTTGCGCCACGCTTGAGTCGTTGACCTCACCCGCATCGCCGATCATTCGGACCTCAACTCTCCAAGTCTAGTCCCGATCCTCCTCGCCGTTGACCGTCGTTGACCACCAAGCTACCTGCACAACCATAGACAAGCAAACACGAATTCGGGAACAATTTCTTCACAACTTGACCCATGTTAGTCAAAACATGCATCATGCAAATCATATGCCATGAAACCAATGACTTTGACCTAACAAAACAACATCGCCACGGTTGGCGGACGCTCGTCAATACCGGTCCGACCGCCCATATGAGCCGGCCGGACGCTTCTTTGGCTTGGTCGGACCGCTCCCTGTGAGCCGGTCGGACCGCCCCTTGGGACTTAGCCGCAATTCAAGCCCTGAAATTCCGAAACCTTCTGGAAATTAAAAACGAATAGAACTTCTTACTGGAGACTCCAAAAATCATGAGACCAAGTGCATTGGGATCCCCTCACTTGCCTACAACACCTATTTTTGGCCCAGTTCGTTTTGACCACTTTAAGGTCACCGCCGGTCCGACCGCCCCACATGGCCGGTCCGACCGATTTGGGACCGGTCGGACCGCCGTGCAAGGATCGGTCGGACCACCCCTGTCCAGAAAGCCTGACACTTTGTCGAAAACTCGTGAAACGACAAACCGTAAACACCATTGCTAATTGTCACATCATCCTAAGATCTGGAGCATATTCCCATGATATCCACAGTCTCAGTACTGGGGTGAATCAACAGTGATTTTGGCACCCAATACTGAGTAACACGTCGAACAGATGAAGTAGTCAAGCAAGACTGACCTCAATCTACCCTACGCTCTCTGCCACTCAACAAGCCGTAAGGTATGTGCAGACTGTCGTTGTCAATCCGATCGCTATGGAAGAGCGAGCCGAATATCGCAACATGTCGATCTCGGCCATGTAGCCATCTCGAAAGGGAAACCGAGATCTACCCTCAAAATGACGGAAGTCACGACCAAAGGGAGCATGAGGACTAAAATAAGAAAACTCAGAAAAACCAAGTCCTCGATGCTACCCTAAATCCTCAGTTGTAGCAAACCTAGACCTCGTGTTAGTCTTAGGTGCACTCATGGTCCAGGCTGACCACAATGTGCCTAAAAGACTCAACACGATCTCTACGCGATCTTGGCGCTACTGAAGCAATGATCAAACAAATGTCCATCCTTCCGATGAAGGTGCAATGATATCGCCTCGAGAGGTCAAGCCGCAGTGGAATCACCTTGCTGTCAGAGATCCTTTGAACAAAACCCGCTGATTTAAAATTGACTTTCTCAGTCCTAGGCTTAGTTTTGATCACACCTGGTGCTATAGTTCTGAGCACGACAGGTGGATGCTTCCTCATGTCCTCATGGAAATCATATCCTAGACCCTGATTAAATCTGCAAATCTTAGATTGGTCTAGAATGAGGTTGAGCTTCTTCTTGCCTCCTACAAACCACTCGAGAGTGTTCAAAAGATACTGACACTCCCGAAAGAGAGAGGTGCAAGAAGAGCAGGGGGAAGAAAGAACAGCAGAGGATAAGGGAGCAGAAGAAGAACCAACAGTAGAGGAAAGATTGGCTTGTGAATGCACAGCCGACTCTGGGGGTACAGTTCTAATACTAGCCAGTTGGTTTACGTCGCTAGGCGTCTCTACCAAACCCTCATGTTTCTTCCCAGCACACACATTACAAGAAGATGGTTGCTTTTCTAGAAGGTCCTTAGTTAGCTTCACACATTTTTCATCCAGAACAATCAATTCATATTTGAGTTTTTCACAGTTACTACATGGTGAGCTAACAGGGTCCTTAGAAGCAAATTTGGTCAATTTGTTATTGTCATCAACTAATTCTTGAAACTGTTTGGAGACAGATTCAAGTTCAGCAGTAAGTTTGGGACAGTTCATACATGAAGCAATAGGCTCAAGAAGGAAAGCTTGTAGTTCAGTGATTTTGTGGTCTGCCCATTTTAGATTCATCTTCAGATTATTATAGTTTTCACAAATCTCGGGCAGATCAAGCAACATGGTATAAAGACCTTTAAAAGCAATATTGTCCTTATCCTCACATGAGGTGCAAGAAGTAGTTTCTACACTAGTCGATGAACTAGGTGCTACCCTACTCATTTCTAGTTCAGAAAGCATACTAGCATTCTCCACCTTAAGTTTATCAAGCTCAGAAGTCAAACTATCATGCGAGGTCCTTAATTTCTCCATGTCACCAATCAAAACACAGCATGTATCACAATCATCACGGGAGGAAGCAGATCTAAGTGAAGTAAGCTCCTGTGATTGTCTATCTACTTCCTTCTCAAGATCACCAACCCTAGCTCTAGATCTAGCATAAAATTTTCCTAGCTTAAGAAATGCATCATTGAGCTGGTCGTAGGAGGGACCTACCTCATCGGAGTCGCTGTAGAGCTCGCTGTCACTGACGTCGGTCCCGTTGGCCATGAAGCACATACCAATGAAGTCGTCACCGTCCTTGGGATCTTGATCATCCTTGCGTCGCTCCATCCCTCCACGTCGCTGAAGTTGAGGTCGTCGAAGGCGGTGAGGACGCGATGGAAGAGGCTTGGCAGCAATAGAGGCTTGGTGAGAGGCGCATAGCGAAAGACGACACGCACGCTGATGGGTTGGACCAGACGCAAGCACGTAGCTGAAGAGAGAGGAGACTGACAGGTTGGGGCCACCTGTCAGCAGAGGCGGGCACGCTGGGCCGCATAGTGATGGGCCGACGAGAATAGGGTTTGGGTTTTGGCCCAAACACTGTTCCGAGATTTTAAATTAGTGTTTCATTTCAGAAAATACCAGAAAATCCAAATAGCAACTAGAAAATTGCAAATGAACTCGAAAAAATTCTGGAAAATATATAGAAGCACATAAAATCAAAATAAAATAGTTTTGATAATTTTTGATGTTGGTATTAATCATATTAAATTGTTTTGATGCTAAAAGTTCATATTAAGCTTTAATTAAAAATTCAAATAAAATCCAAATGTTGAATTTTCCAACTACCAACTAATAAAAGATTTTTAAAAGCTCAGAAAATTAGGGTGTTACAAACCTTTCCCCTTAAAGAAATCTCGACCTCGACATTCAAAGAATGGAGAAAAGGCTAGGAACTTGCCTTTGAGGTTTTCTTCACGCCCCACGTTGCTTCTCTTTCTTCTTGTTGCTTCACCGAACTTTGCAAAAATGAACGGTCTTGCTTCTAGTATGACACTCTACGACATCTAAAATCTTTACTAGCTACTCTTTGTAACTGAGATCTTCTTTCAACTCAATTGCATCCAACTGAGCTTGTTCTTCTTGCACACGAAGACACTTCCTCAACTGAGAGACATGAAAAATATCATGTTCTCCTACTAACGACTACGGCAACTCCAACTGATAGGCAACTTCTCCACAGCGTTCCAAAATCGTGACGGACCAACATACCTAGAGGAACACGGACCAAAATATCATGATGCAGTTGGGGCGGTCGGAGCGGGGTCGTTGGCGACAGAATCGGTGAAGGAACGAGCTTCGGGGATCACCGGAGAAACTCGAATTGCGAGCGCTAGAGATAGACTGGAGTGAGGAGAGCTGGGGCGCTAGGAGTAGCAGACGAATGCGCACCTGGGGTTACCTTTTACAGGCTGAGGGGAGGTCGGGAGGCAGAGATCGTGCGCGGAGGTCAAGGCGGCTACGGTGAACGCCCGCCGTAAATGGGCACGAACGAGGGGAAACTGTTGGGAATGATTGCGGCGGAAATCGGCGGTTTGAATGCGCAATAATGCGAGAAGAATCCGGGAGAGAAACAAAAAATTGATGATGCTTCAATCGGTTGTAATGGCGGACAAAGGCGCGGCCGCGCGGGGAAGAAGAAAGAGAGGGAGACGACGCGCAGACGGACCCACCTGTCGGCAAAAGGCTGAAGCGGTCGGAGTGGTCGGAGAACAGTGATGGGCCACGGGAGATTCGGCCCGAACAATTGTAATACCTCATAAATCCAGCTAGGTTGTACCGTTTCGAATGTCTGGGAATGTTATTCGAAAAACGAGATTTAAAACTTTCCGGAACCGAATCGGTAAAAAGAAAGAAGTCGGAGGGAGTAAAAGAATCGGCCACGTCAATTTTCCAATCAGCGGAGGGGGTAATTGCTATTTCCCGTCAACATGGGCCGCTGTCCGCGACCCAGGTGGCCCAAGAGGGGGGCCGGCCTGCCCATGAAGAGGCCGGCCAAAAAGGGGGGGCGCCACTCCCCCCAAACCCTAGCCGCCACTTGCATCTCCCCCTCCCCCTTGGCCGCCTCCTCCCCTCCCCCAAGCCGGCCTCCTTGCTGCTCCTTGGTGCCTCCTCGCAGTGGTGGTGCCATCTCCGGTGATCCCCATCGCTCCTCCTCAAGGTCCCCTCCAACATCTCCGTTCCCCGCCGACATCGACGGCCGTTCGTCGTCTCCCGGTGGCCGGCCCTAGGAGAGAGAAGAGAGGGGAAGGGAGGAAGGCCCTTGTGCAGCAGATCATCATCGTCCTACGGGTCTACAAGGGTAATTAGACCACCGATTCGTTGTTTGATTCCATTAGAGTTGAGAATCCGATTGGATTTGTAGTTTCGCTTTGATTCTGTCAATAGATTGATTCTGTCCAGTACGTTGTACCTCAGTTTTGGGCGTTGTAGAAGCCGAATTGGACATCTGTGTCTTTTGGAGAATTGTTTCTGGTTTCATTAGCTTTCTTTTGGCACCGGGATCACGAATTTTCACCCAGTAGTTTAAAAGTTATGACTGTTTTACCACGTACTGCTCTGTCTGTCAGAAATTCTGGGTATAGTCGGTTGCACCTAGGTTTTGATCTAGTTAGAGTCAGAATCAGGTCGGCCACCCAACTAGGTTTATGAAGATAATTTCACCATGTTTGCAGGCTGATAAATATCACTTTATTTGGATCAGTGGTTTAAAAGTTAGAGCCTTTTCTTTAGGGCTGTTCTGAATTCTGGGCAGACTGCAATTATAGTTTTTCATTGGATGGTTAGACCTCTGTTTTGGCCGAATTAGAGTTTACCATCAACTAGAGTTTCGTAGCCCGTTACGTTAAGAGAAGTTGAGAACTAGTTTCAGGTCTTTTGGACTTACGGTTATTTATTGGTGAATTTTCTAGTAAAACTGCCAGTTTAGGGGTATTTAGAATGTTTGGGCGAATGGATCAAATTGAACCTTTTGTTTGGTTAGTTTGGTTAGAGGTTGTGGGAGGGCACGTGTAGCAATGTCTTGCTCGTTTGTCCTCATTTCAATAATTTTATATTTTAGGCGGTGAAGCGGTGAGTGGAGGGGTATCTCAATTACCTCCCAACCCGTCGCAGCGCGGCAGGCAAGTAACTTGTATACTATGATTGATGCATTATGTGATGTGTGAATGAATGATTATATTTGTTCATATTTGTAGATGAATGCCATGTGTATCTTTTCATTTATGAGTACAATTCAATATTGCCATGGGATCACATCATGACATGCATAAATTACCTTTGTAAGACCCATCAATTCCAGTATGGGCACTTGAAAATCCCATCAATTCCAGAATGGGTACGTGAGTCCACCATTCCAATGTGGGCCACGTTACGTGAGTCCACCATTCCAATGTGGGCCACGTTACGTGAGTCCACCATTCCAATGTGGGCCACGTTGGACGGTCGTATGAAACGTTCTTCATACGACATTTTAAGTGAACACCGACGGTGTTTCACTCGCTATACCCCAGATATGCTTTTAATATGTCCAATTCCTTCACTGCATCATTTCATTTCATCCTTTCATAAGAATTGTATCCAATAAATGTTCAATCTGTGATAATGTATATGGTTCATTGGATGTTGATTGTTACTTTCAAGTACTTGCTGAGTCTTTGGCTCATTCTTGCTTTGTTGTTTTATTTAGGTAAATGACAAGGAAGAACGGTTTCATGGAGGGTAGATCAACACGATGCACTCACTACTATAATTCAAAACATTTGAGAACTTACTATTGTCTTCTATTTATACCCTGCGTTGAATTGTAATAAGCCAACATGGCCGTATTTACCATCTATCCCTGAAATGTTTATTTCAATCAGCTGATTAAACTGCTGATGATTTCTTGTTCACGTATATCCTTGTGGTACGCCAATTCTAGTAATACTTATTGTTGTGAATTTCCTAAAGACTAGTGATTGTAGGTGACATCTTGACTTCCTTATAGTCAGGGTGTTACAACACTGTGCGGCGATTTTTAAATTCATTTATCAATTATAATAATTCTAGAAATTCAAAAAGTGTTTAGAAAAAAGCAAATAAATTCAAAAAAATATGACAAAATTCACAGAAATTCTCTAAGACATTTTGGATTAAAATAAAATATTTCCAACATATTCTTGACAATAGATTTTACAAAAAAAATATTTTGGCTTTAAAATAATTAGGTAAAATCTTTTAAAATTCCAGAAATTATTTTTTAAAAAAATTCACTTTAAATCCAATAAAATGCCAAAAAATTTCTTTTTGACTTTAAAACCAAAGAAATTCTTTGACAGCTAGAAAATCTAATAAAATAATAACTCTATTAATTTTTATTTTGGTAACATAACTTTGGGATCTTACAAACTACCCCCCTTAAAAGGAATCTCGCCCTCGAGATTCGAAGAAGCTAGAAAGAAAGTTGGGGATACAAGATCTTCAACTAGAATTATCGTCGATAAACCCTACTCTTCATCTAATGGGGCCTGAGCTATGACGTTGTACACACGTCCTTTTTCAGAAATTCTGTGGCTTCCTGTTTGCTTGCATGGTGTTGACTTTTGGAACTTCAGAGTGGGATGGATTCGCTGCCTACTACTTCTTTGGAAATTTATTGACATAATGTCCTATCTCTTGGCAGTGGAAACACATGATACATGTGGCATGAGATGGGTTCTTCCATGACTTGCCTCCAATAGATATGTTGAGGAGCAACAAGTTGACTGGCTGGTTCATGGTTGTTTCTTGAGGCATTGACAAGCTTAAATTTCTGTATTTATGCAATTGTGACATGTACCTTTTGTTATTTTTACCACCTGCTTCTGGTGTTATTGTTGCAATCAGAGTAGCTTCTGGGATGCTATCTGAGGTGAGTGTTAAGCGTCTTTTTGGGCATCGATTGGCATAATGCCCCACATCCCGATAATTGAGGCATTATATTCCTGCCCTTGATATTTTGTTTTGCTGAGATTGGCCATCATTGTTGTTGCGGAATATCTGCATCCCTGGACTTAGTGTTGATCCGGGTGTCATGATTGCAGTTGTTGTTTGTGCTCGGATGGGTTGGGGTTTAATCACATGAGCCTTGAAGTTTCTTGTCACATATTGCCCTTGATCTACCATCTTCCTTTTGTGAAGGTTGTTCGATTGTTTGAACGTCTTGTGTTTGATCTGGCCGAAATTCTGTTTATCTGATTCGTGAGCTTCTTCTGTACTGACCTGGCTCACTTGGCTTCTTATGACGGGCTGAGATAACTCTGCTGCTTGGTGTGTCATCCGAGGTTCTTCTGCTCTGTCCTCGGTACCAAAGTTGCTCGTTGCGGCAAGAATGCTTGTTCATGTAAGCGACATTGTTTGACAAAATGCCCTTCCTTGCCACAACAGTTACAGACTTTATATTGCATGAGTTCCCTCTTGGGACACCTGAAGAAATAGTGTATGATGCCATTGCAGTTAACACAATAGACATCTTGTTTTGGTTTTCCCTTTTGAGGGCATCCGTAGGTGAAGTGTCCTAGTTCACCACATCTGTAGAGATAACATACTTCCACTGATGGTGACTTTTAGGAAGAATATGTCTCATGACATCATTATGAGAAACTTTTGGTTGCTTGTTGTTGTCCATCGATTGCCATTCTGATCCATAGGTTTCTGGCTGTGGTGGTGGAGTAGGGACCTTATTGTTGGCATTGGTTCCACTTTCAGAGCGTCGAGTGTTCACCATCTGCTGGTCACTTCAGAGGTTTAGGGAAGGAGACACAAAGGCTAGGAAAGAGACAAATAAGATGAACTAAGGAGATACAGCGAGATAACACTCCCAAACGAAAGAACCTGCTCAAAAAGCTCTCTAGTGAAACTTTAATGGATTTACACCATGTTCTATCGATTGAGACTCTTAATCCGGCGAAGTGACTCAATACACAGGCAATCAACTGGGGTAGCGGCCTAGTCGTCGAGATCAACACTGTGGTGAAGTCCTTCTCCTCTGAAATTTATTTGCATGAAGCAAGGGTGAGCACAACTACCGTGCTCGCGAGTTACACCCAATAACAGAGTTAATGCATGCATGGATATATCAAAGGAAGGCTTATTGGTTGAATTTGCATAAAGCAATATTTTCTTTAAATATTTGTACAAATTCCAAAGCAGTTATTTTATAATTAAAATTCATTTTATAAATTCTCATGTTTTATAGTAGGATAACCTCCATATGAAATATGGAGATGGATACCCTTCTATCACATGACTTCCTGCCCAACTTCCCATTTGGATATAAATTCAAAATCATTTGATAAAGTCTTTTGAAAACAAAATCAAACTCTAACTTTGAGTGGCTTTACTCAGCATGTCCATGACCGTGGACACGGTTATTTGAATAGTTTTACACTCTACAGAGGTTGTACAACTTTACCCACAATACATGAATTCTCTAGTTTGTTTGGCATCCGTCGACACCACCACTCACTACCTTAGGTAAGCAGCCTAGGGCACGTGTCAAGGCCTTTACAATGCGCTATCCCACCATAGTCCTGCCTCGCTAAAGATTCACCCCCTTTGGATAGAAACCCGCCTGGTTCTTGCCCCCTCTTGCGCCAGGTGGGAATACATAAAAGTAGGTCATTCTGACAACCACACATCAACATGGCACAATCACGGTGAAACATTGCAAATTAGTTAGCCAGGTCTCTCCCATTCGAGACATGTGGAAGTACGATGTGGCTTAGCAAGATGCAGCTTGAAGACCGGTACTTAACTGACTTGGGCGATTTCCAAAATAACCCTTGGGCCTCAATCCTACCCAGATTGAGCCCGTGCATAAACCTACAGCCACCAAGCATCCATTTCGCTCAAGTACAAACCAACTTTCCCATTTTGTTTTTCAGAGTCATTTGCAAAATCTTCTATGACAAACCAATACCTATGGATACAATTTAAACAACATTTGATCTTTGGCTGAAAGTTCCCAAATTGAGTAATTTTGGGTCTAAGCATCGCTAAGCATAACTTTTCTCAAGATGTTCTAGTTCATACTATCATATAAACTAGATTTTCATCTAAGGTATCAAGGTAGGTTTATTTAAATATCAAGATTGGCAGTACAAAGTATTTAGGCATAACTATAATTTTAAAAAGCAGGTATTTAAATTTCATTGAATAGAAATACGGATGCATTAATAATTTAAAATAGAATTTAAATAATTTGAAACAATGGGATCAAATATTATCAAAGGTATAACTTTCCTTGCTCAAAATCATGGAATTCTAACTCTTTAACAGGGTCAAGCTCTCCGGTGTCATCGAAATCTATACATGCAAACGATCTAAATTCAAATAATATTAAAATAAAATGCAAATAAACTCCAAAAAATTATAAAATAAACACTAGTAGAAAGGTATCGACTTTATATGAATTTAGGAATTTGAATCGATGGAATTGGAGTTCGTACGAAGGAGAACGAACATCCGGAAGTTTGGATAGTACGAGAAAAGATGGAATCTGAGTTCTATTCTTCTTCTGAGAACTGTTCACTCAGAGCACTAGTTATCTTCAGGTACTATTCATCTCATGGGCATTCATCTTCTAGTGGTCGAAAGGCGGTTTCAACTACACTGGTCGGAGCTAGGTTTCGACAAGACTGGTCAAAGGAAGGTTTCAACTATACTGGTCAGAGGAAGGGTTTCAACAGCACTGGTCGAAGTATGGTTTCGACAACACTGGTCGAAGGAAGGTTTCAACAACACTGGTCGAAGAAAAGGGTTACGACTACTTAGTCGGCCTAAGTTACGACTAACTGGTCGAAGGAAACTACAACTATATACTCGAAGAAAGTTATGATCATCTAATGCAACAACGACGGCGCTCGACTACGGCTTGCTAGTGTTATGCGCAACGGCGAGCTATGCGAAGGTGCGCAAAATGAACAGGAGGAGATGCTGAACCTTAAGGGGTACCTTACGACGGTAGAGCTCAACGGAGTGGTCGGCGGCGAGGGCGTTCTGGTGATCTCCTGGCGAAGCGAAGGTGCGCACAAGGATCGCAGTGAAGCTGCGATGCTTATGATGCGCTTAAGGCTTGAGCCGGGTCGTTGGCGACGGAATCGGCGAAGAACCGAGCTTCGGGGATCGCTGGAGAAACTCGAATTACAAGCGCTAGAGCGAGACTCGAGCGATCAGAGCTGGTGCGCTAGGTGGAGGAGATGAATGCGCACCCGTGGTTACCTTTTATAGGCCAAGGGGAGGTCGGGAGGCGGAGATCGTGCGCGGAGGTCACGGCGGCGACAGCGAACGCCCGACGTAAATGCGCTCGAACGAGGGGAAACGGCCGGGAATGATTGCAGCGGAAACCGACGGTTTGAATGCACAATAATGCGATAAGAATCAGAGAGAGAAACAGAAAATTGATGATGCTTCATTCGGCAGTAATGGCGAACGAAGGCGCGGCCGTGGGGGGAAGAAGAAAGAGAGGGAGACGACACGCAGACGGGCCCACTTGTCGGCGAAAGGCTGAAGCGGTCGGAGTGGTCGGAGCGGTCGGAGAACAGTGATGGGCCACGGGAGTTTCGGCCCGAATACTGTGCGGTTATTTTTAAATTCATTTATCAATTAAAATAATTCTAGAAATTCAAAAAGGGTTTAGAAAGTAGAAAATAAATTCAAAAAATTATAAGAAAATTCACAGAAATTCTCTAATACATTTTGGATTAAAATAAAATATTTCCAACAATTCTTGACAATAGATTTTACAAACAAATTATTTTGGCTTTAAAATAATTAAGGAAAAACTTTTAAAATTACAAAAATAAATTAAAATTTTATTTTTACTTGAAATCCAATAAAATCCCAGAAAATTCCAAAAACTTTCTTTTTGACTTTAAAATCAAGAAAATTCTTTGACAGCTAGAAAATCCAAAAAAATAACTCTATTAATTTTTAATTTGGTGAGAGAACTTTGGGATGTTACACTAAACATACCACTTTAGAGCTTAACTCTGCTCCAAGCGACTGGACTAACAGAGTATGCTTAAGAGGCTTAACTTTCAAATTATTCTTGGCTGCAAAAACTCCAGAAACAAACGAATGCGAAGCTCTAGAATCAAACAAAACTGATTCAGGTACTGAATTTACCAGAATCTTACCCAGTACGACGTCGGGTGCTCCCTGGGCTCCTTCTAGAGTGATGTGGTGAACACGACCTTTACCACGGATTGTGGTGCTCCTCCAGATTGGTCGACATCTTGAGATGCTCCCTGATTGTTGCTCTGCGCTGGTGTCTTGGCTGGTGTAGCTCCTGTTGGAAATATGCCCTAGAGGCAAACATAGAGATGATGATATTTCATTGTGTTTATGATTTTGATAATATATTATCGTGTTCCTTGAATGAATCATTTGTTATAGATCAATAAGTATGTGACTTGTTGGTGGAACTCTTTAACTTTTATGATATCATTCTAAATGTATCCCTGGTCGGAGGTCACTGGTCGGAACACCAGTGACTCTATGACTAACACATGTATTGATTGATGACCCTGTTTCACTAGTAATGGATATAGGGATATCGAATCAATAATGTGAGCTCATGTTAGAGAACATAGGGCTGGATAGACCCATCATTGAGACACTATTGAGATTGTTATAAATCCTTGTGTCATTAGTTGGTCTCAAGTAATGATGATGTATAATCCTTAGACCTGAGATCAGCATAGTTCCCTACATGTGTAATAGCACTCTTAGGGGTTGCCAAACGCAACTCGTAACTAGGTAGTTATAAAGGTAGTTTTCGGGTATGCTACGAAACATGCGGAGGGATGTGACTGGTCGAGATGGGATTTGCCCCTCCTAACATAACAGGAGAGATATCTCTGGGCCCCTCATGGTGATTGGATAAAGAAAGTGCATGGCCATGCCACAAGTGGTTGAAGTATCAACCACGTGAAGTTATCCGACACTCGGTCGAGAAAGTATTGAACAGTCCATGGATGACACATCATCTCACCTGGAGTTCAACCAGACATCGTGAGACAAAGGGAGAATGCATGAGTAGGTCGCTTAGTTTGATCAGTTACGGACTAGTCGTATGGAGATACGTGCTGGTCGTAGACTGGTCAAACGTAATCGCAGAATTGTATGGACATGGTTGTAAGGAGTTACGAACTGGTCGGGACCAAATACGATCTGTTCGTGTGGAGATACGAACTGATCGTAAGTGATGAGGACCTGATCATAGATCATATTACATCAAGGTTCGTCCGATATATTCTATGTGCATTTGGGAATCGTTATATGCTTATAGGCACCGCTAACGACTGGTGGTCCGAAAAGAGTTTCCAATTCATAACCGATTACACATAAACCTGTGGGGTCGCACACTTAACGGGCTAGGGTCTGTTTTTGGATGGTAATCCGAATTCGTATAGGCCTCGAGTTCCTAATGGGCCTCAAGTTCGAGACCCATCATGGATGCCTATATAAAGAGGGGCGGTGGCATGGGGTGAAGGGCGTGAGGAAGAGCTAGCACTCCAGCGCGTGGTGATCCTGTCCTGTACGTGTGGATACCTCGGAGGTGTTGTTGCGAAACATCAGCACTAGGACGATCCGCAACTCGTGACATTCACCGGAGTCGGAGGAGAGGTCACGCGACGAGTACGACCACTCGGAGGAACAGACGCGTGACGAGTACGACCACTCGAAGGAGGAGACGCGTTGTGAGTACGACTACGACTGCATCAACTCGCTACAACGACTCTACTTTCGCCACGAGTCGGCGTGTCTAGCGGTAATCTCGTGATCTATTACTAGTAGTGGTTCCTTGGTTGCGCGCTAATTTTTTGTTTGTGCTATCGTAGCTTTGCTGCGATCCCTTCAGCTTCAAGGTTCAAGCGTGTGGATATCATGGGAATATGCTCTAGATCTTAGGATGATGTGACAATTGGCAATGGTGTTTACGGTTTGTCGTTTCATGAGTTTTCGACAAAGTGTCAGGCTTTCTGGACAGGGGCGGTCCGACCGGTCCCAAATCGGTCGGACCGGCCATGTGGGACGGTCGGACCGGCGGTGACCTAAAAGTGGTCAAAACGAGCTGGGCCAAAAATAGGTGTTGTAGGCAAGTGAGGGGATCCCAATGCACTTGGTCTCATAATTTTTGGAGTCTCCAGTAAGTTCTATTCGTTTTTAATTTCCATAAGGTTTCAAAATTTCAGGGCTTGAATTTCGGCTAAGTCCCATAGGCGGTCCGACCGCTCACGTGGAGCGGTCCGATCGTTATATGGTCCGACCGGCTCACATGGAGCGGTCAGACCGGTATTGACTTGAACGTCGACCAACTTCGTGGCGATGTTGTTTTGTTAGGTCAAAGTCATTGGTTTCATGGCATATGATTTGCATGATGCATATTTTGACTAACATGGGTCAAGTTGTGAAGAACTTGTTCCCGAATTCGTGTTTGCTTGTCTATGGTTGTGCAGGTTGCTTGGTGGTCAACGACGGTCAACGGCGAGAAGGATCGGGACTAGACTTGGAGAGTTGAGGTCCAGAACGATCGACCATGCCGGGTGAGGTTAATGACTCAAGCGTGACACAAGATGGACAAGGGTGATCTATTGGCGAATCCATGGCGCATGGTGAAGCGTTTTAGGTCAAAGGTTAAAGACGGCGCTTTGCGAAGCGTGCGTGTGTGACCCGTTTGTTAGTGGGCCTTAACGGGAGCCCAATTAAGTCAAACCCTAGAGAGTTCTAGGCCTCCACTATAAATAGGAGGAGGTGGTGGCTGCACCCCTTTCTCTCGCTGTTTTTCACCTCTTTTGTCGCTTTCAAACCCTAATTGGCTTACGGGGAGTTGAGGTGGAGGCTAGGGCTTTTCATGGTTTGAGGAGAATTTCGTGATCTTGGATTGACCACTGATCCATGATGGTGTGGGTGTAATCCAAAGAACGATCACGCTCTTAATCTATGCAAGGTTTGCTTGAGATAAGTCTCTTTTCGTTCTTGCTTTCAATTTCATGATTTTAGGGCTTTCTTTCATCCGCGAGTTTGTGATTGATTCTTTCACGTGGATTAGCTTGCTGTGATGTGTGGAAACCCATCTAGGATCAATTTGATCATCAATCACCCACGAGCAAGCGATTGGATCTAGTTTTCACTTTTGCCCTGCTTTTGCACCTTCTTCAATCAGATCATAAAAGATCTTTGTTCGTCCAAGAATTATCATAATTGTTGATTGTAATAGGTTCTTAATATTATAGAGAAGGTGTGTGCAAAGTTTCGTGAAGTTTGGAGTTGAGAATCAAAAGTTAGACCTAATTGCAACTTCGTCATCGGGCCGTTTTTATCGCTCGAGCTCACGGCCGACCGCCCCACACCGTAGGTCGACCGATTTGGTGCCGGTCCGACCGCCCCACACCGAGGTCGACCGATTTGGTACTGCCGACCGCCAAGATAACAAATGGTCGACCGCCATCTCGTTAGTTTTGATTCTTGCGATTTTTGTCGCATTGCTTAGGGGTTTAATTGGATTCAATACTAGTCTTCCACAGATCGGTATATTGATCTTCATAGCTTCATCATAGCTATTGGAGTGAAATTGTGTTGAATTCATATTTTGTGAAAAAGTGAGCGTGCTCTATTCACCCCCTCTAGTCGCTTTTCGGTCCAACAAGTGGTATCGAGCAAGGTTAGTTCAATCTTGATCTTAACCGTCACCAACTTTGGCGATGGATAAGTTTTCTACTAAACCGCATATCTGCGATGGGCACGACTATGCCTATTGGAAGAATCGTATGCGAGTCTTTCTTGAGAGCGAGGACAAGCTATTTGGGATGTTGTTAGAGCCCCACCGGTTATTCCCAAATTGCAACACCGCTTCAATGATTCTTGTGGCAAACAACAACAAAGCTAAAAATCTTTTATATGGTGCGCTTGGTAGACAAAAATATGATCGCATTTGCAATCTTGCCACTGCGCATGAAATTTGGAACACTCTCGAAACATATCATGAGGGTTCGTCCCAAATCAAAAAGGTGCGCCAAACAGTTTACAAGCGTGAATACAATAAATTCGAGATGCGTCCAAGAGAGAGCATCGATGACATTTTCAGTCGCTTTAATAAAGTAATTAATCAAATGAAAGCTGTTGATATTGAATATTCTCAATCTGAAAATGCCACCCATCTCTTGGCTGCAATCAACACCAAGGAGTGGGAGATGAAGGCTACTGCTATAGAGGAAAATGTTGACCTTTCAAGTCTTACTTTAGAATTGCTTTATAGTAAACTCAAGACTCATGAAATTAAAAGATATGATCATCCTAAAAAGAACAACATGGCATTGATAGCTGATCCTCTCAAAAGGTCTTCTGATGGTACTCTTGAATCTTTTTCTGATCTTTCATTTACTTGTTTATCTGCTATTCATGAGGAGGAACTTGAAAGTATTCCTGAGACAGAGTTAGCTCTTCTAGCTAAAAAATTAACACGGGCCTATAATAATGTGAGAAACAAAAGAGAGGTGGTCCAAAGACATGCTATGAATGTGGTGAGCTAAACCATATCCGCAAATTGCCCCAAGTTGAAAGGTAAGAGCAATCATAAGGAAGGAAAGTCAGCTTGGAAGAAGCCTCCTTTCAACAAATCAAGGTATGAGGCTAATAAGCTTGTGAGGGCCGCTCACCGGGTCCTTGCCGCTTTTGAGGATCAATCCTTGAGCGATGTGGATTCCGGGAGTGAGGAGGACAAGGAGGAGGAGATCCCTCAAGGCAAAAAGAAAGGGAAGGCCATAGACTTCACTCGGTATGTGCTTCATGGTCGACAATCGACAACATTGATGATGATGAGGTATCTTTTCTTATGATGAGCTTTCGCTAAATATGATTCTATAGTTGAGCAATTGCTTAGTCAAGATGAAGCGCTAGAATTTGTCATGACAAAAATAAGAAATTAGAGTCAAAGATTAACAAACCTAAAGTAGAGCTTAAAAATGCTAAGACTCTTGAACTCGATGAATGTTTATCTTGTCATGCTATGCACTCGTAAATTACTAAGTTACAAACTGCTCATAATATTTCAGACAACAACTTGAGAATACTAGATCTGAACTAAATGAAATTAAAAGTGCTCCTTGTGAAAAATGTTTAGAATCTAGTAAATTGATTGCTTTTGATGTGTTTGATTCTAGCCCATGCACTTCATGTTTAGAAAAGGAACGTGAAATCAAAGATATCTTAGAAGCTGCTAGAGTCAAATATGCTAAGCTTAAGGACAATATTGAAAATACTACTTGTGCTTCTTGTTCCAATCTTAAGCTTGAAATTGCTTTGTATAAGGAGAAATCTATGGATAAAACTTGTGATGCTTGTGTTAACTTGAGAAAAGAAAATGCTTACCTTCATGATACATTAGAGAAATTTTCTAAAGGTAAGAAACAATTAAACATGATTCTTGACAAGTCTAAAACTCCTTATAAGAAGCAAGGTTTAGGATTCAATTCTTTTCAAGACAATTCAAACCCAAAAGTCATTCAAGTCTTGGAAAAGGTTTAATTGAATTCAAAACCCAACCTGCAAAAACATCTTTTAAATCTGCAGTTTTGCCCAACCTTGTATTAATTCAAATGGTGCTTCTTCTAGTGGTACCAAGTACCATTGTACTTATTGCAAGAAAGGTGGGCATTTGATTGAATTCTTGGCATGAGGTTGAAAATGATAGGAAAATCTTGATAGAATTTCATTCAGCAACCTAGAGCTTTTATGAGACATGGTAACACCGAAAAGAATAAACCGGATTAGGATTCTTCTCACATGCAAATCATTATACCTCTAAATATCCTAATTCTAATGTGTATCAGTCAAGGTCCGACCTCCGTGGTCACCGGTCCGACCGATGGTCGCCGGTCCGATCACAAAGATAACGCCGGGCACGACCACCGACATTTTAATTCTCATGTTAATTTAAACATTGCTCATAACCGAATTTTAAATGAAGTCAAGGATAGTACTTCTGGTTTGTATACTCCTTTCAGACGTGTGTCTCAGTACTGGATTCCTAAATCTTGTTTATCTAACCCCAGTATTGAGACACATCGCTCTTCTTGTTCCTTGATTTTCGTGATTACCGCGAAAGGGAAGAACACGTGGTTCGTTGACTCCGGATGTTCACGCCACATGATCGGAAACTCAAAATGGTTCACCTATTTCACGCGGGCAACAGGTGATGACTTCATCACCTTTGGAGATGATACGCAAGGGCGAATTGAAGGAACAGGATCAATTAGGGTAAACAATAAATTCATTCTAAAGGATGTCGCTCTTGTGGACAAGCTTAGGTATAATCTCCTTTCTGTATCTCAGCTTCTTGATGATGGCTATGAGACTGTTTTTAAGAAAAATGCTTGTCGTGTGCTTGATTCTACTGGTGAGCTTGTGTTTGGAATATCTAGAGTTGGTAGAATTTTTGGAGCTGATTTTTCAGAATCTCTTGCTGGATCTCTTAAATGTTTGCTTACATCTTCTTCTCGATTTCGCTTTGGCACCGACGCTTGGGGCACATTGGTTTTGATCATCTCGACACGAGTTAGCAACCTTGATCTCATGAGAGGTTTGCCCAAACTCAAAGTCATCAAGGATGTCAGATAGCGCCTGTAGGCATGGCAAACAAGTTGCCGCCTCACACCCTTCAGGACTATGGTTATGACCGACGGACTGTGACAGCTGCTTCATATGGATACTGTTGGTCCTGCTAGAGTCCGGTCAGTCGGTGGAAAATGGTATATTCTTGTCATAGTCGATGATCTTTCTAGATATACTTGGGTGTTCTTTCTTTCTTCAAAAGATGAAGCTTTTGGTTATTTTCATGACCTTGTTCTTCGCTTGGCTTCTGAGCTTCCTGGTGCTTTGAGAGCGATTCGCAGTGATAATGGCACGGAGTTCAAAAATGCTTCTTTGCTTTTTTGTGATGAGCGTGGTATTGAGCATCGCTTCTCCTCTCCACACGCCCCTCAACAAAATGGCGTGGTGGAAAGGAAGAATAGGACCTTGGTCGAAATGGCTAGGACGATGCTAGATGAGTATAGCACACCGAGGAGATTTTGGGCCGAAGCTATTGCTACAACTTTTCATATTGCAAATCGTGTCTTTTTGAGACCATCTTTAGGCAAGACTCCTTATGAGCTTCGTTTTGGTAGAAAACCCTCTGTTTCGCATTTTCGAGTTTTGGATCAAAATGTTTTATTCTTAAGACAGCAACTTAGATAAATTTGAATCAAGAACTTTTGATGGGTTATTTCTGGGTTATCCTGCTCATTCGAGGGGTTTTCGGGTTTTTAATACTGAGACTAACCTTATTCAGGAGACTTGTAATGTCACTTTTAATGAGACTAGCCCTGGAGCTAGATCAGTTGTTACAGATGATTCACAGGTGACAGAGAGCATTTTTGTGGAGGAAGATGAGGACGAAGCTGATATCATTCCCTCATCTGCTGCTGCTGAGGCGCCCATATTGATACAAGAACACTCGCTACGCCTACTTCACCTTCGCTTGAGGCTCCTGCCGCATCATCATCATCAAGCAGACTGCGAGGTCGAAGAAACGATATCTCACCCGGCGCCCACTTCAGATTCAGAGACAAAGATCCTCCTGATCAAATAATAGGTAATCTATATGAGCGAGTCACTCGCCCGGGTATAATGATCCAAATCTCTACTCTCATTCGGCTTTTGTTGCTTCTTTTGAACCCCGCGATATATCACATGCTTTATCTGATTCTAGCTGGGTAAATGCCATGCATGAGGAGTTAGAAAATTTTGAAAGAAACAAAGTTTGGAACCTAGTAGAACCTCCTAGTGGTCATAATATTATAGGAACCCGTTGGGTATTTAAGAATAAACAAGGTGAGGATGGTTCTGTGGTTAGAAACAAGGCCAGATTAGTAGCTCAGGGTTTCAGTCAAGTTGAGGGGTTAGATTTTGATGAGACATTTGCTCCTGTTGCTAGACTAGAAGCCATTCGCATTTTGCTCGCATTTGCTGCATCAAAAGGTTTTAAATTATATCAGATGGATGTTAAAAGTGCCTTTTTAAATGGTTTCATAGAGGAGGAAGTATATGTTAAGCAACCCCCTGGTTTTGAGGATCCCAAATATCCAAATTGTGTTTTCAAGCTATTTAATGCATTGTATGGTCTTAAATAAGCCCCTATAGCCTGGTATGATAGACTTAAGAGCTTCTTGCTTAAAAATAATTTTGAGATGGGTAAAGTGGATAAAAATCTATTTATTCTTAAGTGTGGAAATGACTTCTTGCTTGCTCAAATCTACGTAGATGATATTATATTTGGTGGTTCTTCTAATGCTCTTGTTTCCAGTTTTTCTGAGACTATGTCCAGGGAATTTGAGATGAGTATGATGGGAGAGCTCAATTACTTTTTGGGACTTCAAATTAAGCAATGCAAGGAAGGAACTTTTATTCATCAGACAAAGTACACTAAAGATCTACTCAAACGCTTTGACATGGGTGACTGCAAGCCAATTTCAACTCCCATGGCAACTTCAACTGTTTTGGACCCAGATGAGGAAGGAGAAGTCGTGGATCAACGCGAGTACCGCAGCATGATCGGCTCCCTTCTATATCTGACGGCCTCGAGACCGGACATTCACTTCACGGTATGTCTTTGTGCAAGATTTCAGGCGTCTCCGAGAACTTCCCATCGCCAAGCCGTTAAGCGCATATTCAGGTATTTACACTCTACCCTTTTATATGGCATTTGGTATTCCTGCTCTTCAGCTTTGTCCATTAGGGGTTTTTCAGATTCTGATTTTGCGGGCTGTCGGTTAGATAGGAAGAGTACCTCAGGCACCTGTCACTTCCTAGGCACTTCTCTTGTATCTTGGTCCTCTAGGAAGCAGTCTTCTGTTGCACAATCCACTGCTGAAGCGGAGTATGTAGTCACGCTAGTTGTCAGAGCGATTTTGTGGATGACGTCCACTTTGAAAGATTATGGGTTAAACTTTGTGTAACACCCTGACTATAAGGAAGTCAAGATGTCACCTACAACCACTACTCTTCAATTGAATAACATCAAAACGCATGATAAGGTGAAGCAAGTATTAAGATTATACGGAAACAAGTATTCATCATCAAGTTTTAATCAACGAAATGGAAGTAAACAATTCAGAAAGATAAGGTAAACAAGGCCATGGTGGCTTATTACAATGCAACACAAGTCATAATTAACGACATTAAAAGTCCTCAAATTGTTTGATATATGGTAGTGAGTGCATCGTGATGAACTACCCTCCACAAGATCATTCTTCCTTGTCATTTACCTAAATAAGACAATAAAGCAAGAATGAGCCAAAGACTCAGCAAGCAACTGTATGTAACAACCAAGCATACTATGAACAATATATCACAATCATAATTGGAACATTTACTGGAAATGAATTTATGAATGGATGAAGTGGAATGGTGCATTGAAGGAAATGGACATATTTCAAAGATATATGCAGATAGCGAGTGAATCACCGTCGGTGTTCACTTAGAGTAATGGTATGAAGAACGTTTCATACGATCGTCCAACGTGGCCCACATTGGAATGGTGGACTCACGAACGTGGCCCACATTGGAATGGTGGACTCACGCATCCATCTTTGGAATTGATGGGATTTTCAAGTGCCCATACTGGAATTGATGGGTCTTACAAAAGTAATGTATGCATGTCATGATGAGATCCCATGTCAATATTGAATAGTACTCATAAATAAAAAGAAACACATGGCATTCATTTACAAATACGAACAAATATAATCATTCATTCACACATCATACATTGCATCAATCATAGAATACAAATTACTTGCCTGCCGCGCTGCAACGGGTTGGGAGGTAATTGAGATACCCCTCCACTCACCGCTTCACCGCCCTTGTAGACCCGAAGAACGACGAGGATCAACTTCCCGAAGACTTCTCCTCTCCTTCTTTGGCCGGCCCCAACTCCACGAACCCGAGTGGATTGCAAACGCCCGGCGGAGGAAGAACCGAAGATGAACACGTGGAAGACCGGGGTGCAGCTCAGGGATCACCAATGGCAGCCACCAATGGAGGGGGAGGCGCCTAGGAGGAGGGGAGGAGGAGATGGGGCGCTCAAGGGGGAGGAGGGGCGGCTCAAGGGGGATGGAGTGGAGGCACTAGGGTTTGGGGGGGGAAGTGGTGCCCCTTTTGCCGACCCTACATGGGCCGGCCGGCCCCTCATGGGCCACCTGGTCGCGAATCGCGCCCGTGTTGTCTGGCAATAACGCTTACCCCAGAAGATTGGAATTTTCCGACGAAAACAATTTCTTTTACTCTCTCGACCTCTTTCTTTTACCGAACCATTTCGAGTATTACACCACCCCTTAACAGATTCGACCTCGAATCTAATCAACGATCCAATGTAAATAAATAAATACCGGAAATTACAACTTAAACAATTTACCTTAATTGTACAAGTCGGGTAATGTTCTCGCATGCGGACTTCAACTCCCAAGTGGCCTCTCTCTCGCTTGATGAGACCAAAGAACTTTGACATACTTCAGGTCTTATTCCTCGAGAACCCGCTCGATTCTTCTAATATCTTCACCGGCCGACTCAAGGTAAGGTCTTGCTTGACAATCAAAGGCTCCAAAGGAATGACATGATCCGGGTCTCTCGAAACTTTCTCAAAGATCGAAACATGAAACACGTTGAACCCCACTCATAGAATCGGGAAGGTCCAAACAGTGCGCTAGCTTTCCAATTGCGTACACGATTGGGAAGGGTCCAACATACCTTGGACTAAGCTTCCCTTTGGTGCCAAACGCACTACGCCTTTAGATGGCGATACTCTCAATGAACTTCATTTCCCACCTCGAATTCCAAATCTCGTCTTCCGACATCAACAGAGCTCTTACATGCCGCTCTGGGCGACCAACAAATTCGCTTAACCTCGCCACTCTAGCCATCGTCACGAACCCAATCGGGACCCAAGATCGCCGCTCTCCAACCTCATCCCAAAGACAACGGGACTCGCACTTACGCCCATAAAGAACCTCGTATGGTGCCGCTCGAATCTTGGAATGATAATCTGTTGTTATAAGCAAACTCGCCAAGGCTAAATGCTCTTCCCAATTCCCTTTCGAGATAAAACACAACACTGAGCATGTCTTCTAATGTCCGAATGGTGCGCTCGGATCATCCATCTGTTTGGGGATGAAAGGTCATGCTAAGACGGAGTTGTGTGCCCAATGCACTCGCAAACTTTCCTGAATTTGGAAACGAACTTGGCATCTCGATCGAAACAATGGTCTTTGGCACTCGTTAAACGCACAATTTCGTGACATAAGAGGAGCCAAATCGCTTCAATTGGTTGTCTGAATAGGAATGAAATGTGCATTTCACTTCTTGAACCGTCCACAATTACCCAAATAGCATCCTTTCCTCGCTGCGTGCGAGGTAAACCAACCACAAAATCCATAGATATATCATCTCATGGCCAAACTGGTACCTCTAAGGGTTGCAACAGTCCTGCTGGTCGCTTGTGCTCAGCCTTGACCTTGGGCACACCCACATGAAGCCACATATCATGCGATATCAATTTTCATCCGTTTCCACGTAAACTTTTCTTTAAATCTTTGTACATCTTGGTCTCACCAGGATGTACGGTATAAGGAGTACGATGGGCCTCTTTCAAAATCTCCAATTTAACCTGAGACTCCTGTGGCACACAAAGGCGTCCTTTAAATCGCAAAGAATCAAACTATCCACACCGGTGACCTTGCTTGCCCTCAAAGACAACGCCTCACTCGTTGGAGCATCCGATCTTCTTCTTTGTGCTACTACACCGATCCGGAAGGGTGACTCTAAAATCAATCGAGTCTCGATGCATGCGGTACATAAGCGTAAGGAAATATCCATACGCTCAAAGTCGGCAATAAGACAAGCGAGGATAGGAGGTGTCGCCTTGCGACTCAAGGCATCGACTACCACGTTAGCCTTCTTTGGATGGTATTGAATAGTAAGATCATAGTCCTTGATCAACTCTAGCCATCTCCTCTGCCTCAAGTTCAAGTCATACCGGTAAAGATGTATTTCGTGCTCTTGTGGTCGTGAATACATCACAAGATTCGCCGTACAAATAATGGCGCTTGATTTTCAAAGCATGAATCAACTGCAGACAAGCTCTAGATCATGGGAGGATAATTCGCTCATGCTTCTTCAAATTGTCTCGATGCATAGGCAATCACTTTACCATCTGCATGAGTACACAACCAAGTCCAACTATGGGCGATCTGAATAGATAGTGAATCTCTTCCTGTGCTCGGAAGAGTAAGAATTGGAGCGATCACTAATCTATCTTTCAAAGTGCAAAAGCTGCGCTCACAAGCATCGGACCACTCGGAACCTAACACCTTTCTCGTGTCAATTGGAACATCGGTTTAGCAATGGTTGAAAAACCCTCCACAAACCGCCGTAATAGCCGACTAAACCTGAAAACTCCTTACTTCTTTAACATTGGTTGGTCTCTTCCACTCTACCACCGTCGAAATCTTGCTAGGATCAATGAAATACCCTTCGATTAATAACGTGACCAAAAATCCAACTTCGTAAATCCGAACTCACACTTTTTCACAGGCATAGAATTGATTCTCTCTCAAAGTTTCAAGTACCAACCGCAAATGGTGGGTGTGATCCTCCTCTGCCTTGGAATAAATCAGATATCATCTATGAATACCACAACGAAGTCATCAAGGTATTGGTGCGACATAACGCTCATGGCTTCCATGAAAATCTGCGAGAGCATTCGTTAGTCAAAGGACATAACTTTATACTCATAATGGCCATACCTAGTAGAAAGCCGTTTCTCAATATCACGCTCACGAACTCGAATCGATTATAACCCGATCGAGGTCAATCTTAGAAAATATTCTAGCTCCTTTCAAGCGGTGAAAAGATCCTCAATGCGAGGCAAAGGATATTTGTTCTTCACGATCTTTGATTAAGCGCCCGATAATCTATGCACATCGCCACCGCCATCTTTCTTCTTAATAAAAGAACAGCGCTCCCCATGGCGATACGCTCTGTTGAATCATACCTTTGGACAGCAAGTCGTCCAATTGTGTCTTCAATTCTTCTGAAATGGCCGAGCCAAGCGGTAAGGAGACTTGGACAAAGGCCTAGTTCGGAACAAGATCAATCCGAACTCCACTTTCCTCACCGAGGCATTCGGGAAGTTCTATAGGAAAGACATCGGAAAACTCCTTCACAATGGAATCTCCTCAATACGCCGCGAAGAATCGGTCTTTTCATTGAGGCGAAGAAGTATTCGATGGTCGAAGCACGGCGGCTAGGGAATAGGTTAGCCAAGACAAATCTTGAATCGAGGCGGTGCCGCTCGAATACCAGTTCTTCACCGGAAGGAGCTAGCAAGGTCACCGTCTTCCAGAAACAACAAATCTTGGCACGGTATTGGAATAACCACCATACCGAATAACATCGAATGGTGCCAATTGAATAACCATAAGATTCGCAGTGAAAACCTCATCATCAATAAGTATAGAACAACCGGACAGACGGTAGAGCTAGAAATAAGTCCTCTGGGAGCCGACTACCACCGACTCGAAATATAGCTGAAAACTCAAACCCACTTTTCTAACAAACTCCAAAGACACGAGCGAGTAAGTAGCCCCGAATCAAACAAATACAAAGGCATCATGCGAATCCACAAGTAAAGTACATCACCACATCGGGGCGTCCCAAGGTCTCAGGGGTGGGCATGGCGTAGACCCACGATGCACCGGCAGTAAGACGCCGACACTCTGCGACGGAAAGCCGGAAACAATTCTTTGGAGGAACAAGCGATGGAGGTGCGGATGGTGCGGGATTCCAATAGAACCTGCGGGAGGCGCCGGAGTAAAAGCTGCGCAGTGGAACCCATCTTTGGAGGATCTTGTGGTGCGAGGCTGCTGTCAGTCTGGCCGAACCTCTGTGGAAGCCGGAGGAAGAAGGCTGCCGGACGGTCTCCCATTTGATGATACTAGCTGGATTTTGCTTGCACATCGAGGACTTGTGGCCCTCCCGGCCACATCTTTGGCATGTTCCCTTGAAGGAACATTACGAAGCTCGAGGCCCGTCACCACACCGAAACACTTCATGCCCCGACTGGGACGGACGCGGGCGTAGGGCGAAAGATGAAGAACGTGGCGCCAAGAGGAAGGCGCCATTCTGAACCGACGAGAGTTTGGTTCTTTTGAAACCTCTTAGCAATGGTCATTGAAAAGACCCACCACCTCTACGAAACTCCGCTCGCCCTGCGCCAGATCCACGATAACAATGGAACCACTAGCAACAAGCCCTTGCGGCGAAGGAGCTCTTTCCAACTCCATCCTCTAGCTCGCTCAACCACCGAGCTAAAGTCACGTGAACTGTTGCTCCCGAATCTGCGATACTCTGATTGAGGCCCCACGGAACCTCTTAGCCTTCTCTTTATCATCACTTGCCACGGTGGGACAAAGCGCGCAGTTGTTAAATCCGCCTCATACTCGAGAATCTGACATTTTCCTTGCACAAAGGTCGGGAGTGATTGCTCCATCTTCTCGATGAAGAGTCGAGGATAAAGCTGCGACTGAACCTCTCCACAAATACCTCCCAAGTAACAAAACCTCGCTACTGAGTCACGGAAGATAGGACTCCTTCCCACCAGATGTCGGCCTGGCCCTTCAGCTGAAAGGCCACAAATCGCGCCTTCTGCGCGGATGCCAGCTCTAAGGCTCCAAACTGACGCTCCATGTACCTCAACCAGTCCGCAGCCTGAACCGGTGTGCCTGCTCTGTCAAAAGTGTCCAGACGAAGCGACATCCACTCACGGAGGCTCATCCTAGCCTCGGGTGGAGCGATGGCGACAACGAGTTCCGCCACAGTGCGGCGAATGGCGAGAATGGCCGCTTTGCAATTGTTGGCGGAGTTGTTGATTCTCCCCGATTAGGTTACGAATGAGATCACCGCTATTGCGGCGGTGGCTCGACAGCACCAAGGCGCGGTGAGGCAATCTCCTCGATACCAAAGACCACCAACCCTTCAGACGAAGACGATGTAGCTGCCGGACCGCGGCCACGACCACCACTACGGGTCGGTGGACGACCACGACCACGACCTCTACCTCTTGCCATCTAAGAACAACACAACAGAACGAAAATCAAATACTTAGCTCAACGAACTGATAAACAAAATAAATTGGGACATAACCAAGCAATTGTGGAAAAACAATGGTTTACCCAACCCTTCCTATTGTGCACAGTGTGTCATTTTAATATTATTACCACGGACCTGAAGCCCGCTCTGATACCAACTGTAACACCCTGACTATAAGGAAGTCAAGATGTCACCTACAACCACTACTCTTCAATTGAATAACATCAAAACGCATGATAAGGTGAAGCAAGTATTAAGATTATACGGAAACAAGTATTCATCATCAAGTTTTAATCAACGAAATGGAAGTAAACAATTCAGAAAGATAAGGTAAACAAGGCCATGGTGGCTTATTACAATGCAACACAAGTCATAATTAACGACATTAAAAGTCCTCAAATTGTTTGATATATGGTAGTGAGTGCATCGTGATGAACTACCCTCCACAAGATCATTCTTCCTTGTCATTTACCTAAATAAGACAATAAAGCAAGAATGAGCCAAAGACTCGACAAACAAATCGTATGTAACAACCAAGCATACTATGAACAATATATCACAATCATAATTGGAACATTTACTGGAAATGAATTTATGAATGGATGAAGTGGAATGGTGCATTGAAGGAAATGGACATATTTCAGCATATACCGGTATAGCGAGTGAATCACCCGTCGGTGTTCACTTAGAGTAATCGTATGAAGAACGTTTCATACGATCGTCCAACGTGGCCCACATTGGAATGGTGGACTCACGTAACGTGGCCCACATTAGAATGGTGGACTCACGTAACGTGGCCCACATTGGAATGGTGGACTCACGTACCCATACTGGAATTGATGGGATTTTCAAGTGCCCATACTGGAATTGATGGGTCTTACAAAAGTAATGTATGCATGTCATGATGAGATCCCATGTCAATATTGAATAGTACTCATAAATGAAAAGAAACACATGGCATTCATTTACAAATACGAACAAATATAATCATTCATTCACACATCATACATTGCATCAATCATAGAATACAAATTACTTGCCTGCCGCGCTGCAACGGGTTGGGAGGTAATTGAGATACCCCTCCACTCACCGCTTCACCGCCCTTGTAGACCCGAAGAACGACGAGGATCAACTTCCCGAAGACTTCTCCTCTCCTTCTTTGGCCGGCCCCAACTCCACGAACCCGAGTGGATTGCAAACGCCCGTGGAGGAAGAACCAAGATGAACACGTGGAAGGCCGGAGTGCGGCTCAGGGATCACCAATGGCGACCACCAATGGAGGGGAGGCGCCTAGGAGGAGGGGAGGAGGAGATGGGGCGGCTCAAGGGGAGGAGGGGCGGCTCAAGGGGGAGGGAGTGGAGGCACTAGGGTTTGGGGGGGAAGTGGTGCCCCCCCCTTTTGGCCGCCCCTACATGGGCCGCCCCTCATGGGCCACAGGTCATGACTCGGCCCGGGTTGTCCGCAATAACGTTTACCCCAAGATTGGAATTTTCCTTTAAAATAATTTCTTTTACTCTCTCCGACCTCTTTCTTTTTACAGAACCATTTCCGGAGTATTACACTTTGCTAGTGTTCCTCTTTTCTGTGATAACACTTCTGCTATTAATATTGCTAAAAACCCAGTGCAACATTCTAGGACTAAGCACATAGACATTCGCTTTCACTTCCTTAAAGATCATGTTGAAAAAGGAGATATTGTGATGCACTTCGAGAGTCTGAAGCTCAATTGGCGATATTCTCACCAAGCCTTTAGATCAAACCAAAGTTTGCAACCTTAAGAAGTGAGTTAGGGGTAATTTATCCCTATGGGTTGGTTTGAGGGGGAGTTTGATCTTTTCTGATCTTTCCTTGTTCTTTTGATCTTTTATTGTTCTTTTTCTGAACTTAGTGATCTTTTTGAACTTTTTAGGTTTTTAGGCTTTTTATTGCATCTCATTGTATCATATTGCATTCATATGAAAAATCCAACAAGTATGAAAAATCCAAAAAGATGCATTGTAATATAAGATTTTCTGCTTATCTTTTAAAATTGATGAAGCTTTGCCTATTACCCTTTGGAGCTTTAGTACTTCAATTCGTGCTCAATGTCATGTCTAGTTCTTTGACTTGCTTGAATTATCATGCTTTTACATGTGTAGCTTAGTCTTTGCTATATGAGCTAGAACCTTAAAACAACTCGAACTAAGAAATTGCAATTTGTGGATGTTTTAGCGAGTTGCGCAATTAGTGCTCCTCTTGTGATATTGGCCCTGTCAGAATTGCTTTGTTAGCTCTTTGATCTAAAATTGACCATTACTTGAGCTTGTGTGTTCTTGAGATTCTAAAAGCGCTCATGTGAAAATGAAAATCAAGATTGTCTTATGCTTAAATTGTGCCAAACTATTCTTACGAGGCTTGTCAAATGACATGAACTTGGAGATAGTTTGATGAACGAGACGATCTCATGGGGACCGCTTGTCGAAATGACATGAACCTCAAGATTTGTCATACAGTAGAAGCTTAGAAAGAGTTTGTGGATGGCTCCTAGTCCAGGATCTTCTTTACTAAGATATACCTTTAATCAACTTCTGGTCGAAGCTTAGGATGAGTTTGTGGATGGCTCCTAGTCCAGGATCTTGTCACTAAGTTAGATCATTAGTCAACTTCAATATTCAATGCATATGAGAAAAATGTTGACAAATGGGCGTTTACAAAATATTGAGCAAAATGATTCAATACGGGACCTGCTTGACTCTTAATGTGGTCTTTGTTAGATTTTTTATCTCACTTTGACATTTTGACATGGCCAACTTCACTTTAGGATCCCTGTTGATGAACTTGCTGAATTTGAAGCTTTGCTTAAATTGATCAAATCTACTGCTTTACTTTTGAGCCTTTGTGCTTAGCTTTGATATACATGTCTTACCATGATTTTGCTAGCGTTGTCAGGCTTGATATGCTATTTGTGCAATATTGGAAATACTGGCTAGCTTTTTTGGGTAATCTCCAAAGCTTCTTGTAATCAAAAGTTGAAAATACAAAAATGAAGCCACTCCATTGCACTTCATGCATACTCCTCTTTATGTGTCTTCTTTTATGCTTCTTTCTTTATTCTATATTTGTTATCTCTGGATGAGAGGAAGGCGTGATTCCTTGATGAATCCATTGTCAAAGGGGGAGAAGATGTGTTAATAAGAAAATATTTCATTGTTGGGGGAGAAGATTATACAAAGGTGGAGAAACTGAAAATTTCTGAAATTTGAGGATCATAGTGAGGGGGAGTTCTTGAGTTGCATTCTTATCTTCTTATTGGATATTCTGAACTTGAATTGCATTCTTTTATACTCACAATGATCATAGGTCAATTGAACAATTGTTCTTTCATATGGACCTCATGTGATAATTTTGACACTTTCCTGGAAATCAAAGTTTTTATGCTTTCTTTTGCCTTGTCTCACATGCCTATACTATTCTGATGCCAGCTTGGTCATTTACATTGCTTTTTCTTGCTTATGGACCAAGTTGTGCCTTTGTCTAAAAATCATGAGTAAACTTCGTTTTCAAACCTCTTACTTCATTTTTCGGATAATTGCCAATGTGTTCATCAAGGGGGAGATTGTGGATATCATGGGAATATGCTCTAGATCTTAGGATGATGTGACAATTGGCAATGGTGTTTACGGTTTGTCGTTTCACGAGTTTTCGACAAAGTGTCAGGCTTTCTGGACAGGGGCGGTCCGACCGGTCCTTGCACGGCGGTCCGACCGGTCCCAAATCGGTCGGACCGGCCATGTGGGACGGTCGGATCGGCGGTGACCTAAAAGTGGTCAAAACGAGCTAGGCCAAAAATAGGTGTTGTAGGCAAGTGAGGGGATCCCAATGCACTTGGTCTCATAATTTTTGGAGTCTCCAGTAAGAAGTTCTATTCGTTTTTAATTTCCAGAAGGTTTTAGAATTTCAGGGCTTGAATTTCGGCTAAGTCCCATAAGGTCCGACCGCTCACAGGAGCGGTCCGAAGCCGGCCAAGAGGCGGTCCGACCGACTCACATGGAGCGGTCAGACCGGTATTGACTTGAACGTCGGCCAACTTCGTGGCGATGTTGTTTTGTTAGGTCAAAGTCATTGGTTTCATGGCATATGATTTGCATGATGCATGTTTTGACTAACATGGGTCAAGTTGTGAAGAACTTGTTCCCGAATTCGTGTTTGCTTGTCTATGGTTGTGCAGGTTGCTTGGTGGTCAACGACGGTCAACGGCGAGGAGGATCGGGACTAGACTTGGAGAGTTGAGGTCCAGAACGATTGACGATACCGGGTGAGGTTAATGACTCAAGCGTGACACAAGATGGACAAGGGTGACCTATTGGCGAATCCATGGCGCATGGTGAAGCGTTTTAGGTCAAAGGTTAAAGACGGCGCTTTGCGAAGCGTGCGTGTGTGACCCGTTTATTAGTGGGGCTTAACGGGAGCCCAATTAAGTCAAACCCTAGAGATTTCTAGGCCTCCACTATAAATAGGAGGAGGTGGTGGCTGCACCCCTTTCTCTCGCTGTTTTTCACCTCTTTTGTCGCTTTCAAACCCTAATTGGCTTACGGGGAGTTGAGGTGGAGGCTAGGGCTTTTCATGGTTTGAGGAGAATTTCGTGATCTTGGATTGACCACTGATCCATGATGGTGTGGGTGTAATCCAGCAACGATCACGTTCTTAATCTATGCAAGGTTTGCTTGAGATAAGTCTCTTTTCGTTCTTGCTTTCAATTTCATGATTTTAGGGCTTTCTTTGATCCGCGAGTTTATGATTGATTCTTTCACATGGATTAGCTTGCTGTGATGTGTGGGAACCCATCTAGGATCAATTTGATCATCAATCACCCACGAGCAAGCGATTGGATCTAGTTTTCACTTTTGCCCGGTTTTGCACCCTTCTTCAATCAGATCATAAAAGATCTTTGTTCATCCAAGAATTATCATAATTGTTGATTGGAATAGGTTCTCAATATTATAGAGAAGGGGTGTGCAAAGTTTCGTGAAGTTTGGAGTTGAGAATCAAAAGTTAGACCTAATTGCAACTTCGTCATCGGGCTATTTTTACTGTTACGAGCTGTAGGTCGAATCGCCCCACACCGCAGGTCGACCGATTTGGTGCCGGTCCGACCGCCCCACACCGCAGGTCGGACCGATTTAGTACCGGTCGACCTTGATATAACAAATGGTCGAGCCGGCGATCTCTGTTAGTTTTGATTCTTGCGATTTTTGTCGCATTGCTTAGGGGTTTAATTGGATTCAATACTAGTCTTCCATTTGATCGGTATATTGATCTTCATAGCTTCATCATAGCTATTGGAGTGAAATTGTGTTGAATTCATATTTTGTGAAAAAGTGAGCGTCTCTATTCACCCCCTCTAGTCGCCTTTTCGGTCCAACAAAGCGTACTGGAGTTACTGTTCCCTTTTGCGGATATTGGTTGGCGAAGTGCCCTGGCTGACAACAGGAAAAACAAACTCTTGGTCCACTCTGCGGGTTGTTCCCTGGATTGGGGTTGGCTAGCACTGGACGAAGTGTTGAAGTTGGTGCAGGTGTCCTAAAAGAGTTCTACAGCGGAAAACATTTAAACAACTGCCTAACTATTCTTGCCTACTGCTGTAACTGGTGACTCCTTTGCTGAGACATCCTGCGTTTGTGGCTGTCTTCTAGTTCTTTACGCTTGTCCTCCAGAATCAAAGCTTTGTTGAATAGCTCTTGAATGTCTGGGAATGTATGGGAAATCAAGTTAACTGGGAATCCAGAATTCAGTCCCTTCAGAAAACGACTCTGACATGCCTTATCTATGGCGACATCTTCTGCGGCATAGCGGGCAAGCTGAGAAAATTTATTGAGATAGTTAGTTACTGATGTCCCTCCTTGTTTGAGAGCACAAGACTCATCTTTCTTCAGATCCATGATTCCTTCTAGTACATAGTACAAACGAAAAGCAACTGAAAACTCTTCCTAGGTAATGTTTTGCGGCAAAAGTTTTTTCACCATTCGGCAGCTATGCCTTCCATCTAGTGAGTGGTATATATAACATTTTCATGATCGCTGCATTGGGTGATCAGCAGCTTTCTCTCAATGACACGAAGCCAATCATCAACTTCCACTGGTGAAACATTTCCAAAGAACGTTGGTGGACGAGTCCCCATGTACTCAGCGAGCTTAGATGGTCCATTGTGACTATGTGTGACTGGGGCTCCATTGTGGCGATTGTTGTTGCTGTTCTGATTGTTCATATTCTGAATCTGATCCATCATGGTGTACATCATCTGGGTTGAAAGATCCAAAATTATGTAGGTCGATTGGGGGTGCTTGAGGTGGAATTGCTCTGCGGGGGTCTGCTCATTTTCTTCTGAAACAGGGGTGGCAGAACCACTTGCAGCAGCTTGATGGGTCTGAACCATCTGGTGAAACTCCATGGGTTAGAGAAGGTAGTAAGCACAAGATGAGTCAGGAACTAGGCAGGGGTAGGTTAAACCCAACAAACATAGCTCAAGAAAACTCAACTGAAATACTTATATTAATTAAGATCATAGCATGGCTGCAACAAATGCCTACGGGCTTTTGTAGCTCATAGTCGCACACAAGAAAATAAGAACGAACCTAGACACACATTCTACCACCAAAAAGGCGACTCTTCTAACCTTAAAACGGGCTAAGCCTAAAAACTCAAACGGACTACTCGATGAGATAGCCTCCATAGCCCTGAAAGAGCTCCCGCCTGCTGTAGACCTGAAAATGCGCTGGCATACTTGCGAACTAGTCTCGGTGTCCCGGGACTGGTGCAACAGGAACAGGTATCCCTGGTGCAGGCACAGCTGGCTCCTCCGGCTATGCGACCTCTGCTGGCTCCTAGCTTCTTCTGGGTCTTCTTCTTCAAGATCCTCCTCGTGTTGATTCTCCTTGTGTTCGTGCTGACCGTAGAGAGTCTTCTAGAATGGCATTCCTTTCTTCTGCTCTCAGCAAGGTCTCGTATGCGCACTCCAGCTCGGTGGTGGCCAACTCCAGTGACACCTCCTGAGCAGCGGTGAACTAAGCAAGATGCACTACAGTGGCATTGCTCTCTCCATCTGTAGACGGGTAACATGCAGGAAGATCTACTGCAGAGGTATGAGGGTGGTAGCGGAAGACAGTATCTTGAAGCTCGCAAGCATAGATGTTGCAGATCCTTAGGATAGCGAGGCGCGAAGACTCTTGAATTGCTTCGATCCAAATCATCCTTCATGCTAAGATGTTCAGGGGTCGACTTGCTTTGGTGTCCTTCTGGGCGTAGATAGTCAAACGATAGATCTCTCCACGGTCTCGGCTGTTCAGTTCACTATCTAGTTGCTGCCATGGTATATCGAACGGTCGAATCCTCCAATCACTTGCAACAGCTTCAAGAGCTCAGCGGCAAGTCCTCCCTTGCGCTCGCCATAGTTCTGAAGACGAGGCATCTGACAAGACAGAAAAGAGGGTAAGAATAATTTAAAAACAGCGGGGAGAGGAAAAATTACAGCAATAGTTGCGGCAGAAAGACATGAGAGGAGTCAAGCAATTCAATTAATCTTGTAAATTAATTTTACTTTAGAAAATAGTTTGGACAGTCTAAGACGACCGATCTAACGAAGGTCAAGACCTACAGTCAGTATGACTCTGATACCACCTCTGTCGGGACACAAAAATACAATTCTGGACCTTCTGTGTATTCTGCACTAGTCCAGGATTACGCTAGTGCACACAGTATCAACATAGATGAATATCGATCCTCACAAGATGATTAAAAGAATACACGACTAATTTGAATAGCAAATAATGCTTTTGACCTTATGACCGAGTTTACGTTTATTAAGCCACGCATGGCTGACAATAAGTAAAATAGAAGCTGCAGAACAAAATTAAACTCTAGCGGAATCTCATCAATTCACCACAGGCTGGGCGCCGGCCCGCTCATGGCCATAGACATTTGCAGAGGCGAGAAAAAAAAAATCAGTCTTCTTCTCTTTTTTGTGCGTGTGTGTGTGTGTGTGTGTGTGTGTGTGTGAAGGCAAGAGCACGTCTCTACCTTGCGCTCACCCATTGTTCTGACGAAATTCATCATATGACAAAGCTTACATTGATCTAACGTCAATCGGAGTAGCCTACAAACACTCGATACAATAATGGTCATGTGTGTGAATCAAGCAGGCACACTGACTTGTCTGTTAATCCGGAGTCTTTCATTGACTACAGTGACAGTTCACCAGGAGATACAAGTCAAGAGACTGGCCGACTGATACGGCGCAAACCTTTCACCGTGTTGATTTCTTCTTCCTGATAGGAACCTTGGATGTGTAAACTAATTCAAGAGCTCTCTGACTCGCAATCCCGACGCAGCCAACAATATATTTTAACACCAAATTAGACTTCATCTTGGGTCTCCACAGGTCAACATCACCATATACCTTCTCAAACACCCCCAGCTGCAGCTGCATGAAGCTTCTTCCCATCTCCTCCGATCATTTGTCCCCTCAGTTTAATCCCGCACTATATAAGCAGCCGATACATTACAACTCTCACATATTGCCTAGCTAACTCCATCGCAATACATCGTTCATCAGATTATACACACACGCCTGTCAGTTGCTTCTTGCACTAGCTAGCTAGCGCGCCCATACCTGTTATATATATATATATACACACACGCAGGCAGCTCATATATATAGTTCTAATGATGGCAATTTGGAGGAAGAAGGAGAACGGCTCACGCGAGCCGACCCACTTTCTATGTCCGTTCCGTCGGTAAAGGCGGCGGATGATCCCGAAAGGTTATGTTCGATGGTGCTGGTCGGCGACGAGGAAGGCGACGAGCGAGGGTCTGGTGCGTCGAAATGCTCAAGGAGCCGCGCTCATTCTTGGAGATGTCCGCGCAGAGGTTTGGGTACGGCCACGGTAGGCGTCTTGAGGATCCCCGTGGCGTCAAATGTTCGAGCGTATGGTCCGCGGTCGGCGGAGATGCAAGATCATGCGTGCACAAGACACTAGCAAGGGAGACGGTGTTCATCGTTAATTTAGTCGGTGTCTTGTTGCATTGCATCTTTTGTTTGTTTTTTATTCAATTTGTTTGTCATATATATATATATATATATATATATATATATATATATATATATTCTTTTTTCTGTCTCCCCTCTTGTTTTCTAAGAGAAATGAGTCGCAAACAGTGAAATTGTATTATTGATTATAATTTTCTTGCTTTAGTCCCCGAAATTTTCTTAGCTCTCGGTAACCCAAAATTGTATAGTGCTAATGCTAAAATTGCAAAGTAAGTAATGTACAATTTTAGCATAAATTTACTGTAATTTTTAGTTCTATTGATTAATATGGTGAAAGATCGATTTCTTGCCAACTGTGTTTGTGTGTTCTTTTGCCTCTGATCGGTTTCGGAGATGGAACCCACTAGCCAACCAATGGCGCTTGAGACAAGCGGGCATAATTTTGTGTTTTAAGATGAAAAGCATATTTTATTACTTAAGCGCACACTAGCTTGCGATATCGCTGAGCATCCTGTATCACTTAGTCAAGTTTATATCTGCAACTCACATGAGATGGTGACTCGTAACTTGGCTAAGTAATATACGTATATCTAACCAACTCATGTTGGTGCTAAGATAATACTAACCAGTAATGAACCAACTTAGGGCGACAAAAGATCGTGTCATAACAATAGACAAGGTGGATGTAACAAATTGGATTAATAACTAGACCCAAAAGTATTTAAATAAATACTTAAATAGAATGCAATAATTTGAAACAAAGTATTTTAAAAACTGGGTGCAACATGATAAAAAATATAACTTGCCTTGGAATAGGTTTAGGTACTGATCTTGATCTTGGTGCACACCTTTTTCTTCAAAGGTCCCTAAAGAATTAACGTCTACTCGCAAACAAAATAAATAAGCAAAATAAATAAATAAAAGAGCTAAAAAACTATATAAATTAAATAAAAATCTTAGATAAATTTAGGAATTTGAATGGGCTCAATCGGAGTTCGGATGAAGAAGATATGGCCTTTGGAAGATCAAAACTCAAGAAAATACCCTAAATTTGAATTTTTGAATTATTTTTCTATAGAAAAATATGGATTATCACGTTAGCTAACGTCAGCGAAGGAAATTCAGAATTAAAATAAATCCTAAGAAAATGGCTGAAAGACTGGCTAGTGGGACTCAAGGTCTATAGACCGAGTCCATGGAAAGCTTACCGATCTACAGGTTCACGGGTTTATGGAACAGTGCACCTAACAATGGGACCCACAAAGCATAGACACGGCTCACGGTAAAAAAAGTCCACCGAACCGGTCTTAGGGTTTTGGATCTGGACTACCGCGTCAGCGCTGACGAGGCGTGTGACTCGGCGCCACGCAGGCACGGCACTGATGCTAGCGGCACACGTGGGCGTCCACGGCAACAAAACGTCGGCGATGATCTGGCGACCACGGATCCGGTGAACGACGGTGGTTCAGCGGCGGCGGAAGTGCGCATCTGGACAAGCGCGACTCGGGGGATCTGGTGACACGATCAAATCTCGCCGGCGACGACCAGAACGACGACGGCGACAAGATGAGCGGTGGAGTGGCGCGGCTAAAGGCGCCGGCGGCAAACTAGGTTTTCCCCGGGACAAAGGACGTGCGCATCAGGTAGACCGTGACGCGGCGAACTCGAGGGTCGGCTCGACGATGGCTGAAGCTCACCGACGGCAAAGGAATCCGACGAAGAAGCTCACGGCGTGGGTTCGAGCTCCAAGTTCGGCGAAAAGGAGGCTCGCTAGGGTTGGCGACTACAGGGAAAAGGCGGCGGGGGTGGATGGGATCCTCGTGACACTGGTGCGGCTTTAAATAGGGTCGAGGAACCGTGGAATCCGCGTTGAGGACAGCGGCCCGCACGCGAAAGAATCAGAACCGAGTCCCGGTAGAAGACGATGAACAGTACCGCCATGGGACCCACTTGGAAGCAATAGAGGCTTGGTGAGAGGCGCGTAGCAAAAGGTGACGCGCAGGCTGACGGGTTGGACCAAACGCAGGCACGCAGCTGAAGAGAGAGGAGACTGACAGGTTAGGGCCACCTATCAGCATAGGCGGGAGCGCTGGGCCGCATAGTGATGGGCCGACGGGAATAGGGTTTGGGTTTTGGCCCAAACACTATTCCGAGATTTTAAATTGGTGTTTCATTTCAGAAAATACCAGAAAATCCAAATAGCAATTAAAAAATTGCAAATGAACTCGAAAAAATTCTGGAAAATATATAGAAGCACATAGAATGGAAATAAAATAGTTTTGACAATTTTCGATGTTGGTATTAATCATATTAAATTGTTTTGATGCTACAAGTTCATATTAAGCTTTAATTAAAAATTCAAATAAAATCCAAATGTTGAATTTTCCAACTACCAACTAATAAAAGATTTTTAAAATCTCGGAAAATTAGGGTGTTACAAACCTCCCCCCTTAAAGAAATCTAGACCCCGACATTCAGGCTAGCTGGAGAAAAGGCTAGGGAACTTGGCTTTCAGGTCTTCTTCACGCTCCCACGTTGCTTCTCTTTCTTACTGGTTGCTTCACTGAACTTTGCAAAAATGAACGGTCTTGCTTCTAGTATGGCACTCTACGACATCTAAAATCTTTACTAGCTACTCTTTGTAACTGAGATCTTCTTTCAACTCAATTGCATCCAACGGAGCTTGTTCTTCTTGCACACGAAGACACTTCTTCAACTGAGAGACATGAAAAATATCATGTTCGCCTGCTAACGACTGCGGCAACTCCAACTGATAGGCAACTTCTCCACGGCGTTCCAAAATCGTGAACGGACCAACATACCTAGAGGAAAGCTTCCCTATGGCATGAAACCTTTTGACACCTCTGAGTGGAGTAACTCAAAGATAAACAAAATCTTCTAGTTCAAAGCTGAGGTCACGACAACTGTAATCAGCATAACTTTTCTGCCTTGACTAAGCTATCTTCAATCTTTCTCTGATCATGTCCACTTGTTCTTCTGCTTCTTGAATAATATCTGGTTCAAATACCAAACGTCAGCTATTTCTAACCAATTCAAAGGGGTTTTGCAAGCACGACAATACAAAGTTTTAAATGGTGACATTTGCGGACTGGCTTGATAACTGTTGTTGTACGAGAATTCTGCATACGACAAACTCTTGTCCTAACTGGTAGCATTAGTTAGAGCACAAGCACTCAACATATCTTCCAATATTTGATTGACTCTTTCAGTCATCCATCATGCGAGGATGATAAGCGATCTTGAAATTCAGATGAATTCCTAATGCTTCATGCAGACTCTGCCAGAAACGAGAGGTGAACTGAGATCCACGATTTGACACTATCTTTTTTGGCACACCGTGCAAATAGATGATTCTTGACATATATAATTCTGCAAGGAGATCTCCTGGGTAAGTGGTTTTGACTTGCAAAAAATCAAATCGTAATCCAATTGAGTCCTGGGTAAACCGGTAATGAAATCCATTCCGATCTCTTCCCACTTCCACTCCGGAATCTTCGGCGGTTGTAACAAACCTGCCGGTCTCTGATGTTCTGCTTTTACTTTCTGACACCGTCGCACAAGGCAACGAACTCTGCGACTTCTCACTTCAAATTTGGCCACCAAAACTATTCTAAACATCTTGATGCATCTTAGTACTACCAGGGTGAATCTAATACTTTGAGTCATGGGCTTCCTTCAAGATTAGCTGTCTCAAACCATCAATGTCTGGTACGCAGATACGTCCATTGATCCACATTATATCTTGATCATATCTAGTGAAGTCCTTGAATTTTCCTTCTACCAACTCTTTCTTGATGTCGGAAATCTCCGGGTCATTTGGTTGGGCTTCACGAATCCGCTTCTCCAAAGTAGACTGTACGTCTCGATTAGCCACAAATCCTCTAGATACATCTTCTAGCTTCATGTCGGGACCCAAATATGCAAATCTGGACCCTCTGTGTATTCTGCACTAGTCCAGGATCACGCTAGTGCACACAGTGTCAACATCGATGAAATATCACATCCATACAATGAATATAAGAATAAACGAGTACTTTGAATAACAAATAACTGTTGGGACCTTACGGTCGAGTTTTACATTTATTAAACCATGCAAGGCTGACAATAAAGAATAAGCTGCAGCGGAAACGAAATAAACTCCAGTGGGCTCCCATCAATTTACCACAGGTAACTGACTGGGATCAAGACCCTAACGATCAACCTTCGTAGAATTCTTCTTCAAAAGCAGGCGATGACTCCTCCACTTCTGTTGATTTGTTTAGCAAGAGTGAGTACACACCGTACTCGCAAGTCATACCACAAAATGCATTTATACATGATGGCTTATTCCAA
Source organism: Hsuehochloa calcarea (assembly GCA_036346395.1). Classification (NCBI taxonomy): domain Eukaryota; kingdom Viridiplantae; phylum Streptophyta; class Magnoliopsida; order Poales; family Poaceae; genus Hsuehochloa; species Hsuehochloa calcarea. Next base: position 190,589 of record JAYEVG010000044.1, on the reverse strand, counting down.
AGGAATGGCTTCGGTGGTTATTTTGCGGAAATGCAACATTTGCAATTGAATACAAATAATAGATTGAAAACATAATTGGAAACAATTAAAGAATATAAATTTAACAATTGGTTTCACAAAGGACACACAGTCTAAACAAGTTATTCACACAGCTGTACAAGTTATCTCACACAGCTGACCCTTCCCAAATATTTCATAAAAATCTACCCCTCGTGTGAAATTTCTGAGCATGTCCATAACCGAGGACGCGGCTATTCGAATAGATTGATTTAACACTCTGCAGAGGTTCTACACTTTACCCACACGATACGATCAATGCGGCCAACACTGGTCATAACAAAACTTTTTGGAAACATCATCTCAAGTATTATTACTCCCAGTGTGCTTTACCGTCATACCAACCCAAACACAGCGCTTTGGCATAACACACACTGTTGGACAGGGAAGCGACGAACTGTCCCGCGATGTGCCCACATAGTAGCACACCTCCAGCCCATCACAATGCTTAAAATACAACCTGAGTAATAATATCGAAAATCCATAACTTACTAAGTTAGGCCCAGCCCATACTAGGCATGTGGTCGTACAGTAAGGCTCAGTTCAATGGCGCACAAAGTTAAGTTCTTAATTGACCAAGGCCAGACTTTCAGTTTTTCCCAAATCACAAAGTTTATAGCACACAACTCCACCATTCACACAGAATCCACCACTTGCCTCAGTCCAAATCTTTTCCACCCTGTTGATTAAGTGCAACACAAGCCATCAAGAGTAACAGCACACAACACACACAGTTTCATCACACAGTTCCATAATCACTTAGTCAAGTTTATAATTGCAACTCACATGAAATGATGACTCGTGGCATGGCTAAGCAACCTACTCGTATCTAACCAACCCACGTTGGTGCTACGATAATACCAACTAATAATGAACCAACCTAGGGTGACAAAAGATCATGGCATACAATAGACACGGTGGATATAACAAATTGGATTAATAACTATCCCAAAAGCATTTAAATAAATACTTGAAATAGAATGCAATACATTGAAACAAAGTATTTTGAAAACTGGGTTCAATATGATCAAAGGTATAACTTGCCTTGGAATAGATCTAGATATTGGTCTTGGTCTTGAGGAGGTGCTCCTTCTTCAGCAAAATTTCCCGAAGTATCGACGTCCACTCGCAAACGAGATAAAAGAAACAAAAATAAATAAATAACAGAGGCAAAAAAAATTCAAAAATCAAATAAAATTCACTATTAAATAGATCTTGATTTTATATGAATTTACAAATTTGAATGGGCTCAATCGGAGTTCGGATGCAAAAGATATGGGCTTTGGAAGTTTGAAAATCAAATAAAACCCTAATTTGAATTTTATTGAATTTCCTGAATTATTTTTATAAAGGAAAATTGGATTATTGCGCAATGCTTGCGTCAGCCGAGAATTTCTGGAAAAGAAAATAGATTTAAAAAGAAATCTGACATGTGGGCCCCACATGTCAGTCTCGGGGCTCACGGTGGACCGAGTGCACCAAGCCAAAGGAGATCTGGCGCGGTGGACTGAGCCACGCACGCGTGTGTTGGCGCTGATCTGGCGCCATGCGGCTGCCACACCAGCACCGAGGCTGACGCTGGCGCTGAGCTGGACGACAACAGCGGCGGTGGCGCTCGGGACCCGATGGTCGCCGGCGAACGGCGGTGACTCGCCGGCAGTGGAGGGTACCAGTGGATTGCTGGCACTAATGCGCACCTTTGGTGCCCTTACCAGAGGCTCGTAACGACGATGGCGACCAGCGGCGAGGAAGAAGCGGAGGTGGAGCTTCGGGTGTTGTCGGACGAGTGCTCCGGTGATGCTCCGACGATGAGGAGGTGCGCCCGAGGTAGCCTGGGACTTGCTGAGCACGGTGGTGGAGTCGGCGAGGCAAGGGCGGCGACGACGGCGGCGCAATTCGCCGGAGAAGAAGCTCGGTCGAAAACCCTAAAACTTGAAATGCGGCGGCGCTAGAGTGATCGGGGCGACGAGGGTGGCGGCTTTGGGTTGCGGAGGTCTGGGCGGTGCTAAGGGGGTATTTATAGGCCCGGGGGACGCCGGAATTGGAAACCCCCAATTTGGGTCCTAAACGGCCGGTATTTTGAAATCCTTGAATCTCGGGGGTTTTTACCGAATTCGGGTTTGATTCCAACAGAAATAGGTACGTGATAACACGGATTTGTTTTGGTAACATCGGCGCGAAGAATCCGCAACGGACACGCGTTTGTCGGACGAAGCTTGAAGCTTCGGCAATGGCGCGGCGCGCGCGCGAGGAAGAAGAAAGCGCGAGACGGCGACCACATGGCGGTCCCACCGTAGCGGCAAGGAGGCGCGAGAGCGAGCGAGCGAGATCGTGGCGAGCCACGCGCGAAGAATCCAACGGAGGAAGGCGGGGTTGAGCGCGTGCGTCCGATCGAAACGAGGGCCACGCGTCAAGCATCTAACGGACGAGGGCACGGCCGAGCGGCGAGATGGGCTGGCGTGGCTGGAATAGTATTGGGCTTCGGCCCAACACTGTTCCGAGGGATTTAAATAGATTTTCTCTTTTTAATAAATCCAGAAAATGCAAATAGCAATTAGAAAATAGAAAATGGTCTTGGAAATATTCTAGAAAATTCTATAAAATATATCCAAGCAAATATAATCTAAATAAAATAAGTTTGGCCATTGTTGATGTTGGAATTAAGCACATTAAATCAGTTTGTCCTTAAAGTCCATATTAAGCTTTTAAATTAATATTCAAATAAATCCAAATGGTGAATCTTCTCACAACCACTATTTAAAGGATTTTTAAAGCTCTGAAAATTGGGATGTTACACTTCAGCTTCTGAAATTCCTTTTAAAGTTCTGAACAAATTTCTTTCACTTCCAAAGCATAGTTATAACTTTTACGGCTCAAAGCATCTGCAACGACATTGGCCTTACCGGGTGATAGTGGATTCCAAGATTATAATCCTTTATTAACTCGAACATCTTATTTGTCTCATATTCAGGTCAGACTGGGTGAAAATATACTTCAGGCTCTTATCACCTGTGCATGCACTACAGCAGCTAATTCCAGATCATGTAGGATAATTCTCCTCATGTGGTGTCAATTGCCTTGATGCATAAGTGACAGCTCTTCCTTCTTGCGTCAGAACGCATCCAAATCCTTGACGCGAAGCATCACAATAGATATCAAAATCCTTAAGAATATCTAGCAAGATCAGCATTGGGGCTGAAGTCAAACGTTTCTTCAATTCCTGAAAACTTTCTTCACAAGCTGGGGTCCAAGTGAACTTTTTCTTCTTCTTTAACAATTGCGTAAGAGGCATAGCGATCATTGAGAATCCCTCAATGAAACGGTGATAATATCCCGCCATTCCCAAGAAACTACGAATCTGAGTTACGGTCTTGGGCTGCTCCCAATGTAACACTGCCTTAACTTTACCGGGGTCGACTGCTACTCCTTCAACTGTCATCACATGACCAAGGAAATCAAGTTTCTTCTTCCAGAAATCATACTTGCTGAACTTAGCATACAACTGATGCTCTCTAAGTTTCACCAAGATTATTAACAAATGTTCAGCATCTTCTTCTGTCTTGGAATAAATCAAAATAACATCTATGAATACTTTGTTCATTATGTTCATGAAATAGGCATGGGCATTAGTCAAACCAAAGAACCTGACTAGGAACTCATAATGTCCATATCACGTTGAGAAAGCGGTCTTCGGTATATCCTTCGGACAGATCTACAATTGATTGTAACTTGATCGCAGGTCGATCTTTGAGAACACTCCGGATCCTTTCATCTGATCAAACAAATCATCAATGAGGGATAGTGGGTCCTTGTTCTTGATAGTGACTTCATTCAGAGAACGATAATCAATGCACATTCTTATGCTTCCATCCTTTTTGAGCAACGGAGTGGTCGGCGGCGATGGCGTTTTGGTGATCTCCTAGCGAAGCGAAGGTGCGCACAAGGATCGCAATGAAGCTGCGATGCTGATGATGCAGTTGGGGCGGTCGAAGCGGGGTCGTTGGCGACGGAATCGGTGAAGGAACGAGCTTCGGGGATCACTAGAGAAACTCGAATTGCGAGCGCTAGAGATAGACTAGAGTGAGGAGAGCTGGGGCGCTAGGTGGAGCAGACGAATGCGCACCCGGGGTTACCTTTTATAGGCCGAGGGGAGGTCGGGAGGCAGAGATCGTGCGCGGAGTTCACAGCGGTGACGGCGAACGCCCGGCGTAAATGCGCACGAACGAGGGGAAACGGTCGGGAATGAATGCGGCGGAAATCGGCGGTTTGAATGCGCAATAATGAGAGAAGAATCCGGGAGAGAAACAGAAAATTGATGATGCTTCAATCGGTTGTAATGGCGGACAAAGGCGCGGCCGCGTGGGGAAGAAGAAAGAGAGGGAGACGACGCGTAGACGGGCCCACCTGTCGGCAAAAGGCTGAAGCGGTCGGAGTGGTCGGAGAACAGTGATGGGCCACGGGAGATTCGGCCCGAACACTGTGCGGCGATTTTTAAATTCATTTATCAATTAAAATAATTCTAGCAATTCAAAAAGTGTTTAGAAAATATTAAATAAATTCAAAAAATTATGAGAAAATTCACAGAAATTCTCTAAGACATTTTGGATTAAAATAAAATATTTCCAACATATTCTTTACAATAGATTTTACAAAAAAAATTATTTTGGCTTTAAAATAATTAGGTAAAATCTTTTAAAATTCCAGAAATTATTTTTTTAAAAAAAATCACTTTAAATCCAATAAAATTCCAAAAATTTTATTTTTGACTTTAAAACCAAAGAAATTCTTTGACATCTAGAAAATATAATAAAATAATAACTCTATTAATTTTTATTTTGGTAACATAACTTTGGGATGTTACAAACTACCCCGCCTTAAAAGGAATCTCGTCCCCGAGATTCGAAGAAGCTAGAAAGAAAGCTGGGGATACAAGATCTTCAACTGGAATTATCGTTGATCAAACCCTACTCTTCATCTAATGGAGCCTGAGCTATGACGTTGTACACACGTCCTTTTTCAGAATTCTGTGGCTTCCAATTTGCTTGCATGGTGTTGACTTTTGGAACTTCAGAGCTGGATGGATTCGCTGCCTACTACTTCTTTGGACATTTATTAACATAATGTCCTATCTCTTGGTAGTGGAAACACATGATACATGTGGCATGAGATGGGTTCTTCCATGACTGGCCTCCAATAGATGTGTTGAGGAGCAACAAGTTGACCGACTGGTTCATGGTTGTTTCTTGAGGCATTGACAAGGTTAAATTTCTGTATTTATGCAACTTTGACATGTACCTTTTGTTATTTTTACCACCTGCTTCTGGTGTTATTGTTGGGATCAGAGTAGCTTCTGGGATGCTGTCTGAGGTGAGTGTTAAGCGTCTTTTTGGGCATCGATTGGCATAATGCCCCATACCCCGATAATTGAGGCATTATATTCCTACCCTTGATATTTTGTTTTGTTGAGATTGGCCATCATTGTTGTTGCGGAATATCTGCATCCCTGGACGTAGTGTTGATCCGGGTGTCATGATTGCAGTTGTTGTTTGTGCTCGGATGGGTTGGGGTTGAATCACATGAGCCTTGAAGTTTCTTGTCACATATTGCCCTTGATCTACCATCTTCCTTTTGTGAAGGTTGTTCGTTTGTTTGAACGTCTTGTGTTTGATCTGGCCGAAATTATATTTATCTGATTCTTGAGCTTCTTCTGTACTGACCTGGCTCACTTGGCTTCTTATGACGGGCTGAGATAACTCTGCTGCTTGGTGTTTCATCCGAGGTTCTTCTACTCTGTCCTCGGTACCGAAGTTGCTCGTTGCGCCAAGAATGCTTGTTCATGTAAGCGACATTGTTTGAAAAAATGCCCTTCCTTGCCACAACAGTTACAGACTTTATACTGGATCAGTTCCCTCTTGGGACACCTAAAGAAATAGTGTCTGATGCCATTGCAGTTAACACAATAGACATCTTGTTTTGGTTTTCTCTTTTGAGGGCATCCGTAGGCGAAGTGTCCAAGTTGATCACATCTGTAGAGATAACATACTTCCACTGATGGTGACTTTTAGGAAGAATATGTCTCATGACATCATTATGAGATACTTTTGGTGGCTTGTTGTTGTCCATCGATTGCCATTCTGATCCATTGGTTTCTGCTGGTGGTGGTAGAGTAGGGACCTTATTGTTGGCATTGGTTCCACTTTCAGAGCGTCGAGTGTTCACCATCTGCTGGTCACTTCAGAGGTTTAGGGAAGAAGACAAAGGCTAGGAAAGAGACAAATAAGATGAACTAAGGAGATAGAGCGAGATAACACTCCCAAACAAAAGAACCAGCTCAAAAAGCTCTCTAGTGAAACTTTAATAGATTTACACCATGTTCTATCGATTGAGACTCTTAATCCGGCGAAGTGACTCAATACACAGAATGAGTCTTGACAAACTTTAAGCTATATGGTTGGGCTAACATCACGATCTTCGATTCACAGTCTTTGTTGACGGTGCTACCTTGATAGCTCATATCTTGTGATCTTGAACGTAATGGTAAGAAACGTGTTGACCATCTATAGAAATTTTTAAGGAAAATAGGATCAATTTGACATTATAAAATGATGAAGAGAGAATTAGGTAAGAAAGAATTGCTATGAAGAAGCTAAGGACAGATAGATGACCAAGATGAGGAGAGAACAAATTATTTTTCTTGTTATATAAAATAAGTTTTGAAATTTCTCAACTAACGACCATCCTAACTAGGGCACGACCTACAGTCGATATGGCTCTATACCATTTCTGCCGGACCCGGGAGTAACACCCCAAATCCTCTGTGCATTTCTGAACTAGTCCCATGATCAGTAGCTAGTTCACACAGTAATCAAATATGGTAACATCCATAATTCGCATAAGTTTATTGATAATCAACATAGTTTACTACAAAAGAGGCTTACAAGCTAACAATAAACAAACACAGTGGAAGACAAAGAAGTAATGGAGTCCAGTTGATCTGCCACGGGCAATCAACTGGGGTAGCGCCTTTTCGTCGAGATCAACACCGTGGTGAAGTCCTTCTCCTCTGAAATTTATTTGCATGAAGCAAGGGTGAGCACAACTACCGTGCTCGCAAGTTACACCCAATAACAGAGTTAATGCATGCATGGATATATCAAAGGAAGGCTTATTGGTTGAATTTGCATAAAGCAATATTTTCTTTAAATATTTGTACTAAGTTCCAAAGCAGTTATTTTATAACTAAAATTCATTTTATAAATTCTCATGTTTTATAGTAGGATAACCTCTATATGAAATATTGAGATGGATACCCTTCTATCACATGGCTTCCTGCCCAACTTCCTATTTGGATATAAATCCAAAACCATTTGATAAAGTGGATTTACTCGGCATGTCCATGACAATGGACACGGTTATTAGAATAATTTTACACTCTACAGAGGTTGTACAACTTTACCCACAAGACATGAATTCTCTAGTTTGTTTGGCATCCGTCGACACCACCACTCACTACCTTAGGTAAGCAGTCTAGAGCACGTGTCAAGGCCTTTACAATGCGCCATCCCACCATAGTCCTGCCTCGCTAAGGATTCACCCCCTCTGGATAGAAACCCGCCGGGTTCATGCCCCCTCTTGCGCCAGGTGGGAATACATAAAAGTAGGTCATTCTGACAACTACACATCAACATGGCACAATTACGGTGAAACGTTGCAAATTAGTTAGCCAGGTCTCTCCCATTCGAGACATGTGGAAGTACGATGTGGCTTAGCAAGATGCAGCTTGAAGACCGGTACTTAACTGACTTGGGCGACTTCTAAAATAACCCCTGGGCCTTAATCCTACCCAGATTGAGACCGTGCATAAACCTACACCCACCAAGCATCCATTTCGCTCAAGTACAAACCAACTTTCCCATTTTGTTTTTCAGAGTCATTTGCAAAATCTTCCATGACAAACCAATACCTATGGATACAATTTAAACAACATTTGATCTTTGGCTGAAAGTTCCCAAATTGAATAATTTTGGGTCTAAGCCTCGCTAAGCATAACTTTTCTCAAGATGTTCTAGTTCATACTATCACATAAACTAGATTTTCATCTAAGGTATGAAGGTAGGTTTATTTAAATATCAAGATTGGCAGTACAAAGTATTTAGGCATAACTATAATTTAAAAAGCAGGTATTTAAATTTCATTGAATAGAAATAAGCATGCATTAATAATTTAAAATAGAATTTAAATAATTTGAAATAATGGGATCAAATATGATCAAAGGTATAACTTGCCTTGCTCATAATCATGGTATTCTAACTCTTTAACAGGGTCAAGCTCTCCGGGGTCGTCGAAATCTATACATGCAAACTATCTAAATTCAAATAATATTAAAATAAAATGTAAATAAAATCCAAAAAAATTATAAAATAAATACTAGTAGAAAGGTATCGACTTTATATGAATTTAGGAATTTGAATCGACGGAATTGGAGTTCGTACGAAGGAGAACGAACATCCGAAGTTTGGATAGTACGAGAAAAGATGGAATCTAAGTACTATTCTTCTTCTGATAACTGTTCACTCCGAGCACTAGTTATCTTCAGGTACTGTTCATCTCATGGGCATTCATCTTCAAGTGGTCGGAAAGCGGTTTCAACTACACTGGTCGGAGGTAGGTTTCGACAAGACTGGTCAACGGAAGGTTTCAACTATACTGGTCAGAGGAAGGGTTTCAACAGCACTGGTCGAAGTATGGTTTCGACAACACTGGTCGAAGGAAGGTTTCAACAGCACTGGTCGAAGAAAAGGGTTACGACTACTTAGTCGGTAGAAGTTACGAAACTACAACTATATACTCGGCTATGACTACGGTGAGGAAACTACGACTATCTACTCGAAGAAAGTTATGATCATCTAATGCAGCAACAACGGCGCTCGACTACAGCTTGCTAGTGTTATGCGCAACAGCGAGCTGTGCGAAGGTGCGCAAAACGAACAGAAGGAGATGCAGAACCTTAAGGGGTACCTTACGACGGTAGAGCTCAACGGAGTGGTCGGCGGCGAGGGCGTTCTGGTGATCTCCTGGTGAAGCGAAGGTGCGCACAAGGATCGCAGTGAAGCTGCGATGCTTATGATGCAGTTGGGGCGGTCGGAGCTGGGTCGTTGGCGACGGAATCGGCGAAGAACCGAGCTTCGGGAATCGCTGGAGAAACTCGAATTACAAGCGCTAGAGAGAGACTGGAGCGAGGAGAGCTGGTGCGCTAGGTGGAGGAGATGAATGCGCACCCATGGTTACATTTTATAGGCCAAGGGGAGGTCGGGAGGCGGAGATCGTGCGCGGAGGTCACGGCGGCGACGGCGAACGCCCGACGTAAATGCGCACGAACGAGGGGAAATGGCCGGGAATGATTGCAGCGGAAACCGACGGTTTGAATGCACAATAATGCAAGAAGAATCAGAGAGAGAAACAGAAAATTGATGATGCTTCATTCGGCAGTAATGGCGAACGAAGGCGCGGCCGTGCGGGGAAGAAGAAAGAGAGGGAGACTACACGCAGACGGGCCCACTTGTCGGCGAAAGGTTGAAGCGGTCGGAGTTGTTGGAGCGGTCAGAGAACAGTGATGGGCCACGGGAGATTCGGCCCGAATAATGTGCGGTGATTTTTAAATTCATTTATCAATTAAAATAATTCTAGAAATTCAAAAAGGGTTTAGAAAATAAAAAATAAATTCAAAAAATTATAAGAAAATTCACAGAAATTCTCTAATACATTTTGGATTAAAATAACATATTTCCAACAATTCTTAACAATAGATTTTACAAACAAATTATTTTGACTTTAAAATAATTAGGGAAAAACTTTTAAAATTACAAAAATAAATTAAAATTTTATTTTTTTACTTTAAATCCAATAAAATCCGAGAAAATTCCAAAAACTTTTTTTTGAATTTAAAACCAAAAAAATTCTTTGACAGCTAGAATATCCAAAAATAATAATAACTCTATTAATTTTTATTTTGGTAACAGAACTTTGGGATGTTACACTAAACATACCACTTTAGAGCTTAACTCTGCTCCAAGCGACTAGACTAACAGAGTATGCTTAAGAGGTTAAACTTTCAAATTATTCTTGGTTGCAAAAACTCGTGAAACAAACGAATGCGAAGCTCTAGAATCAAACAAAACTGATTCAGGTACTGAATTTTCCATAAACTTACCAAGTACGACGTCGGGTGCTCCCTGGGCTCCTTCTAGAGTGATGTAGTTAACACGACCTTTACCACGGATTGTGTTGCTCCCCCAGATTGGCCGACATCTTGAGATGCTCCCTGATTGTTGCTCTGCACTGGTGTCTTGGCTGGTGTAGCTCCTATTGGAAATATGCCCTAGAGGCAAACATAGAGATGATGATATTTCATTGTGTTCATGATTTTGATAATATATTATCGTGTTCCTTGAATGAATCATTTGTTATAGATCAATAAGTATGTGACTTGTTGGTGGAACTCTTTAACTTTCATGATATCATTCTAAATGTATACCTGGTCGGAGGTCACTGGTTGGAACACCAGTGACTCTATGACTAACACATGTATTGATTGATGACCCTGTTTCACCAGTAATGGATATAGGGATATTGAATCAATAATGTGAGCTCATGTTAGAGAACATAGGGCTGGATAGACCCATCATTGAGACACTATTGAGATTGTTATAAATCCTTGTGTCATTAGTTGGTCTCAAGAATTGATGATGTATAATCCTTAGACTTGAGATCAACATAGTTCCCTACATGTGTAATAGCACTCTTAGGGGTTGCCAAACGCAACTCGTAACTAGATAGTTATAAAGGTAGTTTTCGGGTATGCTACGAAACATGCGGAGGGATGTGACTGGTCGAGATGGGATTTGCCCCTCCTAACATAACAGGAGAGATGTCTCTGGGCCCCTCATGGTGATCGGATAAAGAAAGTGCATGGCCATTCCACAAGTGGTCGAAGTATCAACCACGTGAAGTTATCCGACACTCGATCGAGAAAGTATTGAACAGTCCATGGATGACACATCATCTCACCTGGAGTTCAACCAGACATCGTGTGGCAAAGGGAGAATGCTTGATTAGGTTGCTTAGTTTGAGCAGTTACGGACTAGTCGTATGGAGATACGTGCTGGTCGTAGACTGGTCAAACGTAATCGCAGAATTGTATGGACATGGTCGTAAGGAGTTACGAACTAGTCGGGACCAAATACGATCTGGTCGTGTGGAGATACGAACTGATCGTAAGTGATGAGGACCTGAACATAGATCATATTACATCAAGGTTCGTCTTATATATTCTATGTGCATTTGGGAATCGTTATGTGCTTATAGGCACCGCTAACGACTGGTGGTCGGAAAAGAGTTTCCGAGTCATAACCGATTACACATAAACATGTGGGGTTGCACACTTAAAGGGCTAGGGTCTATTTTTGGATGGTAATCCGAATTCGTATAGGCCTCGAGTTCCTAATGGGCCTCAAGTTCGAGACCCATCACGGATGCCTATATAAAGAGGGGCGGTGGCATGGGGTGAAGGGTGTGAGGAAGATCTTTGGAAGAGCTAGCACTCCAGCGCGTGGTGATCCTATCCCGTACATGTGGATACCTCGTAGGTGTTGTTGCGAAGCATCAGCACTAAGACGATCCGCAACTCGTGACATTCACCGGAGTCGAGGAGAAGTCACGCGACGAGTACGACCACTCGGAGGAACAGACGCGTGACGATTACGACCACTCGAAGGAGGAGTCGCGTCGTGAGTACGACTACGACTGCATCAACTCGCTACCACGACTCTACTTCCGCTACGAGTCGGCGCGTCTAGCGGTAATCTCGTGATCTATTACTAGCGGGGTTCCTTGGTTGGGCGGTAATTTTTTGTTTGTGCTATCGTAGCTTTGCTGCGATCCCTTCAGCTTCAAGTTTGAAGTGTACTGGAGTTACTGTTCCCTTTTGCTGATATTGGTTGGCGAAGTGCCCTGGCCGATGACAGGAAAAACAAACTCTTGGTCCACTCTGCGGGTTGTTCCCTAGATTGGGGTTGGCTAGCACCGGCTAGCACTGGACGAAGTGTTGAAGTTGGTGCAGGTGTCCTAAAAGAGTTCTACAGCGGAAAACATTTAAACAACTGCCTAACTGTTCTTGCCTACTGCTGTAACTGGTGACTCCCTTGCTGAGACATCCTGCGTTTGTGGTTGTCTTCCAGTTCTTTACGCTTGTCCTCCAGAATCAAAGCTTTGTTGACTAGCTCTTGAATGTATGGGAATCTATGGGAAATCAAGTTAACTTGGAATCCAGAATTCAGTCCCTTCAGGAAACGACTCTAACATGCCTTATCTATGGCGACATCTTCCACGGCATAGCGGGCAAGCTGAGAAAATTAATTGAGATAGTCAGTTACTGACGTCCCTCCTTGTTTGAGAGCACAAAACTCATCCTTCTTCAGATCCATGATTCCTTCTAGTACATGGTACAGAGAAAAGCAGCTGAAAACTCTTCTCAGGTAATGTTTTGCGCCAGAAGTTTTTTCACCATTCGGCAGCTATGTCTTCCATCTAGTGAGTGGTATATATAACATTTTCATGATCGCTGCATTGGGTGATCAGCAGCTTTCTCTCAATGACACGAAGCCAATCATCAACTTCCACTGGTGAAACATTTCCAAAGAACGTTGGTGGATGAGTCCCCATGTACTCAGCGAGCTTAGATGGTCCATTGTGACTATGTGTGACTGGGGCTCCATTGTGGCGATTGCTGTTGCTGTTCTGATTGTCCATGTTATGAATCTGATCCATCATGGTGTACATCATCTGGGTTGAAAGATCCAAAATTATGTAGGTCGATTGGGGGTGCTTGAGGTTGAACTGCTCCTGCGGGGGTCTGCTCATTTTCTTCTGAAACAGGGGTGGCAGAACCACTTGCAGCAGCTTGACGGGCCTGAACCATATGGTGAAACTCCATGGGTTAGATAAGGTAGTAAGCACAAGATGAGTCAGGAACTAGGCAGGGGTAGGTTAAACCCAACAAACATAGCTCAAGAAAACTCAAATGAAATATTTATATTAATTAAGATCTTAGCATGGCTGCAACAAATGCCTACGGACTTTTGTAGCTCATAGTCGCACACAAGAAAATAAGAACGAACCTAGACACAATCTACCGTGAAAAGATCGACTCTTCTAACCTTAATGTAATACCCCGGAATTGAATCGGGTAATTAGAAAATAGCCGGGAGGAGAAAAGACAATTAAATGAGTAGAAATTCCTGAAAAGAGAAGGGGTTTTCCGTAAATCCTCGACAACCTGGGCCTGGACCGCAGCCAAGGAGGTGCCCATGTGGTGGCCGGCCAAAAAGGGGGGGTTCCCACCCCCCTTACCCTAAACTCCCCACTCTCCCTCCTCCTCCCCACTTTGACCCGCCGCCTCTCCCCACCTCTCCCTGTTGTGCGCCGCCTTGTCAGATTTGGGTATGTTATGTTCATTTTTTGACCTGATTACCTCTTAGAAAGTTGTAGATCTCGGCTTTATATTTCTTTTGGCACTAAGATCACTTGATTTGGAGTCATAGTTTAGGAGTTATGGCTGTTTTTCTAAGACTGTATAGTCTGCATGTCTAGCCAATTTGTATTTTTTTGAAGCCGAATCTGAAGGGTCACCCAACAACAAAGTTGTAGCCATTCCAGTAATCTTTCAGGATTGATAAAGAACATATTTTTTAAAGTTGGAAATAAAAAGTTATGAATTTTTTACCATCGCTATTTTGCTAACTGTCAGATTGCAGAGACAGAAAACTTAGAAAAACTTTACCTGAATATAAGAATTAGTAGGATGCCGAATCAGGAGACTTATCCAACTAGACTATTGTAGCTGGTTTTGTTATGATTCCAGAGAGTCCAAGACCACCCCATTCCGAGTTGTGTAGCAAAAGTTATGGTGGTTTTAGTACTCTGTCCAGAAAACCCGACGTGAAGTTGATGTTTTTTTAATTGGCCTGGTAGGGATGATACTTCCTGATTCAGCAAGGCTCACCAACTAGACTTAGTTGGAGAATTTAATTATCGTTCCAGAAAGTCTAAGAACATCTTATTTGGACCTCTGTGCTAATAGATATGGATTTTTGAAGTTTACTGTCCACCGAGGGGATAGATCGACGTTTAGGAGTTTGGGGTTGGGATCGAGTTATGAGTTTTGCAAGTCCATGGTTGTTGTTATATAGGTTATTTTGATCCGTTGTTGTGTCTTAGCATGTGTTATAACTGTTATTCAGGTGGTGGACCGGTGCAGGGAGCAGCTCATTCTGTACATCCCTCGTTCTCTCGTGGTTAAGGCAAGTACAGTAGTGGTAAATTGTGTGTGATCATTTGTTCATGTGTACTATGTTATGAGTATATTATGTTAATCATGGATGCTCGAATGTTATGGACATTAACGCTGTAAATACTAGAAGTATGCGTAAGTTTCATGTATGCATGATGATTTAAAGAATTGACCATGTGCATCATGATATCATATTGGAGGCATGGTCACGTGGTGACCAAGCATTAATTGAGGTCCCCGTCATGAATATGATGGGTTTTTGGGTCCCCATACTTGTGGAGTATGGGCTAAGATCCCTGTGCTAGAAGGCACAGGCATGGGTGTGCATCGACGGATGTACACTCCGTAATACCGGTATATGCAAAAGAGAGAAAGAAAAGTGTATTTGAACAGTTTGCATCGCATAAGCATGAGACATATTTCTTATTGGGTTTTGTGGATGGATGTTGTTAATTACAGTTGCGTTGGCTATTGTCTTACTATTTGTACTTTGCTGAGTCTTCGACTCACTCTTACTGATGTTGTGTTTTTAGGTACCTCGTTTGCGGACGGCATGCATGGGAGGGAGTAGGGTTGCTTTGGTTGCACTCACTACCATACATTCTTTGAAAGATAATTATCATTTAGACCGTACCTTAATAACAAGCAAACAGCTTAAGGATTAACTTTGGCTATACTTGAATGCATTGGTTTATTTGTAATAATGAGAGTGGTAAATTTTAATTATACTTGCTTATGCTTTAGCTGAGTAGATTATTTGTGAATGCTTCGATGAACTTTGGATGTTGCAATAGTGGTAATTTTATATGCATCTGTTGGAATCTCCGGTAAACTTAGTTATACAAAGGAGGTTCTACCGAAATTTATTATAGTGTCTTATATTTGTATTTGTTATATTGTTATTTTAGTAGCATTCCAGGCTCATGTTGGGCTGGGGTGTTACACTTAAAACGGGCTAAGCCTAAAAACTCAAACGGACTACTCGATGAGATAGCCTCCATAGCCCTGACAGAGCTCCCTTTGCTCTAGACTGGCTATCTTGGCATACTTGCGAACTAGTCTCGGTGTCCCGGGACTGGTGCAACAGGAACAGGTGTCCCTGGTGCAGGCACAGCTAGCTCCTCCGGCTAACCTCTGCTGGCTCCTAACTTCCTCTGGGTCTTCTTCTTCATGATCCTCATCGTGTTGATTCTCCTTGTGTTCGTGCTGACCGTAGAGAGTCTCTTCCAGAATGGCATTCCTTTCTTCTGCTCTCAGCAAGGTCTCGTAGGCGCACTCCAGCTCTGTGGTGGCCAACTCCAGTGACTCCTCCTGAGCAGCGGCGAACTAAGCAAGATGCACTACGGTGGCATTGCTCTCTCCATCTATAGACGGGTAACATGCAGGAAGATCTACTGCATAGGTATGAGGGTGGTAGCGGAAGACAATATCTTGAAGCTCGCAAGCGTAGATGTTGCAGATCCTTATGATAGCGAGGCGCGAAGACTATTGAATTGCTTCGATCCAAATCATCCTTCACGCTAAGATGTTCAGGGGTCGACGTGCTTTGGTGTCCTTTTGGGCGTAGATAGTCAAACGATAGATCACTCCACGGTTTGGTGTTCAGTTCACTATCCAGTTGCTGCCACGGTACATCGAACGGTCGAATCCTCCAATCACTTGCAACAGCTTCCAGAGCTCAGCGGCAAGTCCTCCCTTGCGCTCGCCATAGTTCTGAAGACGAGGCATCTGACAAGACAGACAAGAGGGTAAGAATAATTTAAAAACAGCGGGGAGAGGAAAAATTCGAGCAATAGTTGCGGCAGAAAGACATGAGAGGAGTCAAGCAATTCAATTAATCTTGTAAATTAATTTTACTTTAGAAAATAGTTTGGACAGTCTAAGACGACCGATCTAACGAAGGTCAAGACCTACAGTCAGTATGACTCTGATACCACCTCTGTTGGAACACAAAAATACAATTCTGGATCTTCTGTGTATTCTGCACTAGTCCAGGATCATGCTAGTGCACACAGTATCAACATAGATGAATATCAATCCACACAAGATGATTAAAAGAATACACGACTAATTTGAATAGCAAATAATGCTTTTGACCTTATGACCGAGTTTACCTTTATTAAGCCACGCATGGCTGATGATAAGTAAAATAGCAGCTGCAGAACAAAATTAAACTCTAGCGGAATCTCATCAATTCATCACAGGCAACCTACTGGGATCAAGACCTTAACGATCAGCACATTCATAGAACTCATCATCGAATGTAGGCGAAGACACCTCCACTTTTGTTGATTGTTTGAAACAAGAATGAGTACACAACCGTACTCGCAAGTCATATCAAATAATACAATTTATAGATGATAGTTTATTAAAAAGGAATGACATTTGCAGAAATACAATATTTGCAATTTATAGATGATACTTCTGTGATGACAGTTGCGTTGCATGCAGTCTCCTCTTGCCGTGTCGCTGGGCGCCGGCCCGCTCATGGCCATTGACATTTGCAGAGGTGAGAAAAAAATATCAGTCTTCTTCTTTTTTGTGTGTGTGTGTGTGTGAGTGTGTGTGAAGGCAAGAGCACGTCTCTACCTTGCGCTCACCCATTGTTCTGACGAAATTCGTCATATGACAAAGCTTACATTGATCTAACGTCAATCGGAGTAGCCTACAAACACTCGATACAATAATTAAAGAGCTCTCTGACTCGCAATCCCGACGCAGCCAACAATATATTTTAACACCAAATTAGACTTCATCTTGGGTCTCCACAGGTCAACATCACCATATACCTTCTCAAACACCCCCAGCTGCAGCTGCATGAAGCTTCTTCCCATCTCCTCCGATCATTTGTCCCCTCAGTTTAATCCCGCACTATATAAGCAGCCGATACATTACAACTCTCACATATTGCCTAGCTAACTCCATCGCAATACATCGTTCATCAGATTATACACACACGCCTGTCAGTTCCTTCTTGCACTAGCTAGCTAGCGCGCGCATACCTGGTATATATATACACACACGCAGGCAGCTCATATATATAGTTCTAATGATGTCAATTTGGAGGAAGAAGGAGAACGGCCCCGCCGGCGCCGACCCAGCTCTCTATGTCCGTTCCGTCGGTAAAGGCGGCGGGATGATTCCGAAAGGTTATGTTCCGATGGTGCTGATCGGCGACAAGGAAGGCGACGCCGACGAAAGGCGACGAACAGAGGGTCCTGGTGCACGTCGAAATGCTCAAGGAGCCGCGCGTTCTGGCGCTGCTGGAGATGTCCGCGCAGAGGTTTGGGTACGGCCAGCGGGGCGTGTTGAGGATCCCCTGCGGCGTGCAGCGGTTCGAGCAGACGGTCCGCGGTCGGCGGGAGATGCAAGATCATGCGTGCACAGCACACTAGCAAGGGAGACGGTGTTCATCGTTAATTTAGTCGGTGTCTTGTTGCATTGCATTTTTTGTTTGCTTTTTTATTCAAATTGTTTGCTGTATATATGTTAATTCTTTTCTATCTCCCCCTCTTGTTTTCTAAGAGGAAATGAGCTGTGCAAACGGTGAAATTGTATTATTGATTATAATTTTACTGCTTTAGTAAATTTTCTTAGCTCCCGGTTACCCAAAATTGTATAGTGTTAATGCTAAAATTGCAGTGGTAAGTAATGTACAATTTTAGTATAAATTTGCTGTAATTTTTATTTCTATTGATTAATACGGTGAGCGATCATTTACTTGACAGATTTCTTGCCAACTGTGTTTGTGTGTTCTTGTGCCTTCTGATCAGTATCAGGAGATGGAACCCAGCAAGCAAACAAATGGCAGTTGAGACAAACGGGCATAATTTTGTGTTTTAAGATGCAAAGCTTGCGATATCGATTTCTTTACAACCAAATTTATAGCAGGGGGAACCAAATTTAACAGCTAATTGAGCTACTTTATTCACTATATAGTTCACGGGGACAAAGCACCTCCTCAACCTCCCTGGCAACCTTATCGTCACAAATCTATCTAACGAGCGCATACCACTTTGGAAAATTGGACCGCACCCACCTGGTGATTTGAAGTGTTGCCGCCGGAAAAGTGTTCCAGGTGAGGTAAGCACCTTGTCCCTACGTAGGGTGTCTCTTAGCGACGTATGCAACGTGCCAACCGATTTTCTAACAAATCGGCAAAGGATCAATGACGGATGATGTCGTTGGAGACGAATGATGTCATTGGAAAAGTGTTCTAGGTACGACAATAAGACGAGGCCGACAGAACTAACTTGAAAACGATTCAATTGATGAACATAGATTGAATTACAGATGAAGGGTTTCTACTACCTACAAACTACTCCTAAGTTTGCGGACCCAAATTTACATGCCAGCCTTCTGTGTATTCTGAGCTAATCCTATAACAATAGCTAACTCACACAGTACAATTATAGGCGAATATCACATCTATAGAAGCACATACATAAATAGTACTTAAATATTATTACAGAACATAGTAAATTGCCGTTAGGGCCAAAATTTACATAATGGACCGACATGCCAAATAGTTTAAGGTAACAGAGTAGCGGTGGAAAGTAATCATAACAACAGTGGAAAGAACATCACAAGAGACAACCGACTGGGGCTAGGACCTAGTTAACGCCGTCTTCATTATTCCCATGGCCGGATGCATAGAAATATGCACACGCCGGTACTTTGATTCATAGTCAGAATCCACATATTTGAGCAATCATGGGTAAAAAAAAGTACTCAGCAAGCCCTCACCGTAAATGCAATTATATAGATGCAAGGCTTCCAAGGGAGGGGTTGTATGTTTATTTTAGCACAAAGTCAGTTTGCCCAAACACTATAATTATTTTCCAAACCTATGACTTAGCATGTTCGACATTAAAACCAAAGTTTCTTTTGTTTAAGCAATTATTATCTCGGCCATTCTTAATCATCATGACCACGTCCTTGCGATCATGCTTAACTAGCATGTCTAAAACCCCACAGACAAGCTTAACAGGCATGTCCCAACTTCCCAAACAACCATGCTTAACCAGCTTGTCACTTGTTCTAAAGACCATGCTTAACCAGCATGTGACGAGGACATTAACCCTAAGGATGCAACCACTACTTCGACCCACTGCATTGTATCCTCTATGTCCTATACATAGTGGCCGCCACCCTTAGGGCTTGATGGATTTTGTTTAGTTAAAAGTCAGCTACCTTGTTGTTGGAAATATGCCCTAGAGGCAATCATAGAGATGATGATATTTCATTATGTTCATGATTTTGAAAATATGTTATCGTGTTCCTTGAATGAATCATCAGTTATAGATCAATAAGTATATGACTTGTTGGTGGAACTCTTTAACTCATATGATGTCGTTCTAAATATATCCTTGGTCGAATGACATTGGTCGGAACACCAGTGACTCTATGACTAGCACATGTATTGATTGATGGCCATGTTTCACCGGTCATGGATATGGGGATATCGAATCAATAATGTGAGCACATGTTAGAGAACATGGGGTTGGATAGACCCATCATTGAGACACTATTGAGATTGTTATGAATCTATGTGTCATTAGTTGGTCTCAAGTAATGATGATGTATAATCCTTAGACCTGATATCAGTATGGTTCCCTACATGTGTAATAGCACTCTTAGGGGTTGTCAAACGCTATTCGTAACTAGGTAGTTATAAAGGTAGCTGTCGGGTATGCTATGAAACATGCGGATGGATGTGACTGGTCGAGATGGAATTTGCCCCTCCTATCATAACAGGAGAGATATCTCTAGGCCCCTCGTGGTGATCGGATAAAGAAAGAGCATGGCCATGCCACTAGTGGTCGAAGTGTCGACCACATGAAGTTATCCGACACTCGATTGAGAAAATATTGAACAGTCCATGGATGACACATCATCTCACCTGGAGTTCAACCAGATATTGTGCGGCAAAGGGAGAATGCATGAGTAGGTCGCTTAGTTCGATCAGTTACGGACTAGTCGTATGGAGATACAAGCTGGGCGTAGATTGATCGAACGTAATCACAGAATGGTAAGAACCTGGTCGTAAGGAGTTACGAACTGGTCGAGACCAAATACGATCTGGTCGTATGAAGATACGAATTGATCGTAAGTGATGAGGACCCGGTCATAGATCATATTACATCAAGGTTCGTCCGATATATTCTATGTGTATTTGGAAATTGTTATGTACTGCTAGGTACTGCTAACGACTAGTGGTCGGAAAAGAGTTTCTGAGTCATAAACGATTACACATGAACCTGTAGGGTCGCACACTTAAAGGGCTAGGATCTGTTTTGGATGGTGATCCGAATTAGTATAGGCCACGAGTTCCTAATGGGCCTCAAGGTCGAGACCAATCATGGAAGCCTATAGAAAGAGGGGCGGTGGCATGGGGTGAGGTTAGAGGATGATCTTTGGAAGAACTCCCGAAACCCTAATAGCCACGCCTTCTCAATCACACTACCGGTGCTAGCACTCCGACGCGTGATGATACTGCCCCATACGTGTGGATACCTCGGAGATGTTGCGAGGCATCAACACTAGGACGATCCGCAACTCGTGACGATCACCGAATCAAGGGAGAAGTCGCATGGTGAATACGACCACTCGGAGGAGCAAACGTGCGGCGAGTACGACCACTCGAAGGAGTAGACACGTCGTGAGTACGACTACGACTGCATCAACTCGCTACAACGACTCTACTCCCGCTACTAGTCGACGCGTCTTGCGGTAATCTCGTGATCTATTTCTAGCGGTGGTTCCTTGGTTGCGCGGTAAATTTTTGTTTGTGCTATCGTAGTATAGCCACGATCCGTTCAGTGGTATTAGAGCCATGCCGTCTAGTATTAGATTCGGATTGGACACATATTGTGATATGTTGAAGTTATAGATGTGATCTATCTCTATTTCTGCTAGTCGATTTGATCGACCATGTGCATTGGTGGTAAGATGGGCTTTCATTCGTTATTCTGTGATCGTGCTTGCATGGTCGTATCACGACTTGCCTCTACCGGTCGGTTTCGACCACTTCGAGTGGCTCAAAGATATCTCTCATGTTATGTTAGGAGGGGCAAATCTCATATCCGACCAGTCACATTCCTTCGCATGTTTCTTAGCATACTCGAAAGCTACCTTTATGACTACTTTGTTACAGAGTAGCCTTTGGCAACCCCAAAGTGTACTCTTACATATGTAGGAAATCATGTTGATCTTAGGTCTAAGAATTATACATCATCATTGCTTGAGACTAAAATTATAACCTCAAGATGACATAACACCATGTTCTCTAACATTATAACAATCTCAACATTGTCTTACATCCGACCGTAGATATATTTAGAACGGCATCATATAAGTTAAAAGAGTTTCACCAATCACAACAATTTTTATAACAGATGATTCATTTAAGTTAATACTTCTTTAATTACTTATAAACATAGACGTGATACAATCATCTATATGATTATCTCTAAGGTATACCCGTGACAAAGCTTGCACAGTTGCATTGCATGCAGTCTCCTCTTGCCGTGTCGCTGGGCGCCGGCCCGCTCATGGCCATAGACATTGTGTGTCAGTGTGTGTGAAGGCATTACCCATTGTTCTGACGAAATTCGTCATATGATTACATTGATCTAACGTCAATCGGAGTAGCCTACAAACACTCGATACAATAATGGTCATGTGTGTGAATCAAGCAGGCACACTGACTTGTCTGTTAATCCGGAGTCTTTCATTGAAGTTCACCAGGAGATACAAGTCAAGAGACTGGCCGACTGATACGGCGCAAACCTTTCATCGTGTTGATTTCTTCTTCCTGATAGGAACCTTGGATGTGTAAACTAATTCAAGAGCTCTCTGACTCACAATCCCGACGCAGCCAACAATATATTTTACACCAAATTAGACTTCTTTTTGGGTCTCCACAGGTCAACATCACCGTATACCTTCTCAAACACCCCCAGCTGCAGCTGCATGAAGCTTCTTCCCATCTCCTCCGATCATTTGTCCCCTCAGTTTAATCCCGCGCTATATAAGCAGCCGATACATTACAACTCTCACATATTGCCTAGCTAACTCCATCGCAATACATCGTTCATCGGATTATACACACACGCCTGTCAGTTCCTTCTTGCACTAGCTAGCTAGCGCATACCTGGCATATATATACGCAGGCAGCTCATATATATAGTTCTAATGATGGCAATTTGGAGGAAGAAGGAGAACGGCCCCGCCGCCGCCAACCCGGTTTGCTATGTCCGTTCCGTCGGCAAAGGCGGCGGAGTGATCCTAAAAGGTTATGTTCTGATGGTGCTGGTCGGCGACGAGGAAGGCGACGAGCGAGGGTCCCGTGCACGTCGAAATGCTCAAGGAGCCACGCGCTCGCTTCTTTGGAGATGTCCGCGCAGAGGTTTGGGTACGCCACGGGGTGTCTTGAGGATCCCCGTGGCGTCAAATGTTCGAGCGAGCGGTCCGCGGTCGGCGGAGATGCAAGATCATGCGTGCACAAAGACACTAGCAAGGGAGACGGTGTTCATTGTTAATTTAGTCGGTGTCTTGTTGCATTGCATCTTTTGTTTGTTTTTCTATTCAATTTGTTTGTTGTATATATATATATATATATATATTCTATATATATATATATATATATATATATATATATATATATTAATTCTCCCCCTCTTGTTTTCTAAGAGAAAATGAGCTGCAAACGGTGAAATTATATTATTGATTATAATTTTACTGCTTTAGTCCCCCGAAATTTTTTTAGCTCTCGGTAACCCAAAATTGTATAGTGCTAATGCTAAAATTGCAGTGGTAAATAATGTACAATTTTAACATAAATTTTTCTGTAGTTTTTAGTTCTATTGATTAATATGGTGAACAATCATATTTCTTGCCAACTTTGTTTGTGTGTTACTTTGCCAATTAGTAATGAACTAACTTAGGGTGACAAAAGATAGAGACATAACAATAGACAAGGTGGAGGTAATAAATTGGATTAATAACTAAACCCAAAAATATTTAAATAAATACTTAAATATAATACAATAATTTGAAAAAAGTATTTTGAAAATTGGGTGTAATATGATCAAAAAAATAACTTGCCTTGGAATAGTCCTAGGTACTGATCTTGATCTTGGTGCACACCTTCTTCTTGAAAGGTCCCTGAAGAATTAACGTCTACTCGCAAACGAAATAAATAAATAAATAAATAACAGAGCTAAAAAAACTATAAAAATTAAATAAAAAATCTTAGATACATAGATCTCGAATTTAGATGAATTTAGGAATTTGAATGGACTCAATCAGAGTTCGGATGAAGAAGATATGTCATTTGGAAGATCAAAACTCAAGAAAATACCCTAAATTTCAATTTTTGAATTATTTTTCTAAAGAAAAATATGGATTATGATGTCAGCGAAGGAAATTCAGAATTCAAATAAATCCTGAGAAAATGGCTGAGAGACTGACTAGTTGGACTCACGGTCTATAGACCAAGTCCACGGAAAGGCTTAACGGTCTACAGGTTCATGGGTTTATAGAACAGTGCACCTAACAAAAGGACCCACAAAGCATAGGCACGGCTCACGGTAAACCAAGTCCACCTAACCGGTCTTAGGGTTTTGGATCTGGACTACCGCGTCAGCGCTGACGAAACGTGTGACTCGGCGCCACGCAGGCACAACGATGATGGCGACACAGTCCACGGCGACAAAATGCCGGCGATGATCTGGCGACCACGGATCCGGTGAACGACGGTGGTTCAGCGGCGGCGGAAGTGCGCATCTGGACGAGCGCGACTCGGGGACTGGTGACACGATCAAATCTCGCCGGAGACGACCAGAACGACGGCGGCAACAAGATGAGCGGCGCGGCTGAAGGCGGCGGCGGGGCGAACAAGGTTTTCCCCGGGACAAAGGACGCTCATCTGATAGACCGTGACGCGGCGAACTTGAGGGTGGGCTCGACGATGGCTGAAGCTCACCGACGGCGAGGGAATCCGACGAAGAAGCTCACCGCGGCGCTGGGGTTCGAGCTCCAAGTTCGGCAAAAAGGCGCGCTAGGGTTGGCGACTTCAGGGAAAAGGCGGCGGAGGTGGATTCGATCCTCGTGACGCTGGTGCGGCTTTAAATAGGGTCGAGGAACTGTGGAATCCGAGTCGAGGACGACGGCGTGCACGCAGAAGAATCGTAACCGAGTACCGGTTGAAGACGATGAATAGTACCACCATGGGACCCACTTGGCAGCAATAGAGGCTTGGTGAGAGGCGCGTAGCAAAAGGTGACGCGCAGGCTGACGGTTGGACCAAACGCAGGCACGTAGCTGAAGAGAGAGGAGACTGACAGGTTGGGGCCACCTATCAGCATAGGCGGGAGCGCTGGGCCGCATAGTGATGGGCCGACGGGAATAGGGTTTGGGTTTTAGCCCAAACACTGTTCCGAGATTTTAAATTAGTGTTTCATTTCAGAATATACCAGAAAATCCAAATAGAAATTAAAAAATAGCAAATGAACTCGAAAAAATTCTAAAAAATATGTAGAAGCACATAGAATGCAAATAAAATAGTTTTGATAATTTTTTATGTTGGTATTAATAATATTGAATTGTTTTGATGCTAAAAGTCCATATTAAGCTTTGATTAAAAATTCAAAAAAATCCAAATGTTGAATTTTCCAACTACCAACTAATAAAAGATTTTTAAAATCTTAGAAAATTAGGGTGTTACAAACCTCCCTCCTTAAAGAAATCTCGACCCCGACATTCAGGCTAGTTGGAGAAAAGGCTAGGGAACTCGGCTTTCAGGTCTTCTTCACGCTCCCACGTTGCTTCTCCTTCTTAGTGGTTGCTTCACTGAACTTTGGTAAAATGAACGGTCTTACTTCTAGTATGATACTCTGTGACATCCAAAATTTTGACTGGCTACTTTTTGTAAGTAAGATCTTCTTGCAACTTAATTGCATCCAACGGAGCTTGTTCTTCTTGCACACGAATACACTTCTTCAACTGAGAGACATGAAAAACATCTAGATCTATTCCAAGGCAAGTCATACCTTTGACCATGATTGAATCCCAGCTTTCTAAATTCTATTTCAATTCAAATTATTGCATTTAATTCAAGTATTTATTTAAATGCTTTTGGGTGTAGATATTAATCCAAATTGTTATGCCACCTTGCCAATTTGTATACCATATTCTTTTGTCACCCTAGGTTGGTTCATTACTAATTGGTATTATCGTAGCACCAACGTGGGTTGGTTAGATACGAGTAGACTGCTTAGCCATGCCACGAGTCATCATTTCATGTGAGTCGCAATTATGAATTTGACTAATGGAAGATGGAACTATGTGATAAAACTGAGTGTGTTGTGTGCTATTACTCGTTGATGGCATGTGTTGCACTTAACAAACGGGGTGGTAAAAGATATAGACTGGGGCAAGTGGTGGATTCTGTGTGATCGGTGGAGCTGTGTGCTTTAAAACTTTATGAATTTGGAAAAAACTGGAAGTCTTGCCTTGGTCAATTAAGGACTTAACTTTGTGCGCCATTGAACTAGGCCTTAATTACTGTACGACCACATGCCTAATATGGGCTGAGCCTAACTTAGTAAGTTATGGAGTCTTGACATTGACAACTCAGGTTGTATTTTAAGCTGTGTGATGGACTGGAGGTGTGATATGTCACATCGCGGGACGGTTCACTGCATCCCTGTCCAACGATGTATGTCGTAACCAAACGCTGTGTGTATATGTTGGCTAGCAGGAAAGCACATCGGGAGTGTCAATGCTTAAGATGAAGTCTCTGAAAGGTTTTGTTATGATTAGTGCTTGCAACACTAGTTGTATCTTGTGGGTAAAGTGTACAACCTCTGCAGAGTGTAATCAATCTATTCGAATAGCTGCGTCCGCGGTCATGGACATGCTCGGAATTTCACACGAGGGGTAGATTTTCATAAAATGTGTGGGAAGGGAGCTATGTGATCTAATTCATATGGTTGTGTGAATGATCTGTTTAGGCTGTGTGTCTTTGTGAAATCAATTGTTAAATTATTATTGTTTATTTGTTTTAAATTACGCTTTCAATCTATTATTTGTATTCAATTGCAAATGTTGCATTTCTGCAAAATAACCACAGAAGTCATTCCTTTGGAATAAGCCTGCATCTATAATTTGAATTTTGTGGTATGATTTGCGAGTACGTTGTGTACTCACGCTTGTTGTAAAACTTGCGTCCAAACCTACAGAAGTAGAGGAGTCTTCGCTTGCTTTCGAGGAGGAGTTCGTTGAAGGTGCTGATCGTTAAGGTCTTGATCCCAGTTGGTTGCCTGTGGTGATTAATGGGATTCCCACTGGAGTTATTTTCTGTTCCGCTGTTGTTTGTTCTCTGTTAGCCCTGCGTGGCTCAATAATTGTAAAACTCGACCTTAAGGTCACAACTGTTATTTGTTTATCAAATTACTCGTTTTTTAATATTTCGTTGTATGGAATTGATATTTCATCGATGTTGCCACTGTGTGCACTAGTGTGATCCTGGACTAGTGCAGAATACATAGAGGGTCCAGATTTGCATATTTGGGTCCCGACACCTGGTCCAACGAAGAGCGCGTCGATGAATAGGTTGTAGTCAATGGTCCTGCGTCGGGTACGTTGATGCAGATGTCGTAGTCGATCGTCCAGCGTTGAGTACGTTGATATAGAGGTTGTAGTCAATCGTCCTCGTACAGTAACCGACCGCCTTCCTTGCACAGTCGCGAATCATTCTCAAGCGCAACGGCAACCGCAGTAGCGTCTCTACGGTATCCACATGTCCAGGTCAGGAATGTCGTACGTCGGTGTGCTAGCACCAAGTCGTACGGGAAGGCTCTCTCAAGAAGACGACGGCTAGGGTTTGGAGCAACTCAAGTCAACTCTTGTCGTGTGTCTCCTTTGTTTCGTCTCTCCTTCCCATAGACTCAAGCATCACCTTATATAGTGACCGTGACGGATCCTATCCGAACACGTTTGACGAATTGTATTTGTACTAGTTTGTTCTAACCCGTTAAGTGTGTGACCTTGTAGGTTCATGTGTAGTTCGGTTGTGACTCAGAAATCTTTCCCGACCACGAGTCGTTAGTGGTATCTAGCAGGACATAACGATTCTCGAATACACACAATTTATATCGGACAAACCTTAATGCAATATAGTCTACGACCATGTCCAATTTGTCACGACTAGTTCGTAACTCCTTACGGCCCGGTTTCGACCAGCCTACGGCAGTTCATATTTGGCCTCGACCTCTTAGAGATCATGTTTGACCAGCCTACGACCAGCTCGTATCTCCATACAACTAGTCCGTATCTGATCGAACTGAACGACCAGCTTGAGTATTATCCATTTGCCTCACGATATTTAGTTGAACTCTAGGTGAGATATAATGTGATCCATGGACAGTTCAATTCTTTTTCGATCGAGTGTCAGATAACTTCATGTGGTCGAACTCTTCGACTACCAGTGGCATGGTCATACACTTTCTTTATCCAACCACTTCAAGTGGCTCAAAGATATCTCTCCTGTTATGTTAGGAGAGGAAAATCTCATATCCGATCAGCCACATTCCTTCGCATGT
The DNA here is from genome assembly GCA_036346395.1 of Hsuehochloa calcarea. Taxonomy (NCBI): domain Eukaryota; kingdom Viridiplantae; phylum Streptophyta; class Magnoliopsida; order Poales; family Poaceae; genus Hsuehochloa; species Hsuehochloa calcarea. Next base: position 162,578 of record JAYEVG010000044.1, on the reverse strand, counting down.
TTCTTAGCATACTCGAAAGCTACCTTTATGACTACTTTGTTACAGAGTAGCCTTTGGCAACCCCAAAGTGTACTCTTACATATGTAGAAAACCATGCTGATCCCAGGTCTAAGAATTATACATCATCATTGCTTGAGACTAACCGATGACATATAAAATTATAACAATCTCATCATTGTCTTAAGGTGGGCTAATCCAACACCATGTTCTCTAACATGTGTTCACATTATTGATTCGATATCCCTATATCTATGATCAGTGAAACATGGTCATCAATTAATACATGTACTGATTGATATGATCACTGATGTTCCGACCAGTGACATCCGACCAGAGATATATTTAGAACGGCATCATATAAGTTAAAAGAGTTTCACCAACAAATCACATACTTGTTATTTTTTATAACAGATGATTCATTTAAGGAATAAAATAATACTTCTTTAATTACTTATAAATATAGACGTGATACAATCATCTATATAATTATCTCTAAGGTATACCAGTGACAAAGCTTGCACAGTTGCGTTGCATGCAGTCTCCTCTTGCCGTGTCGCTGGGCCGCGGCCCGCTCCTCCTGGCCATAGACATTCGCAGAGGCGAGAAAAGGTTTTCAATCTTCTTGTGTGTGTGTGTGTGTGTGTGTAAGAGGCAAGAGCACGTCTCTACCATGCGCTCCCCCATTGTTCTGACAAAATTCGTCATCTGACGAAGCATACATTGATCTAACGTCAATCGGAGTAGCCTACAAACACTCGATATAATAATGGTCTGTTAAACCGGAGTCTTTCAGTGACTACAGTGACAGTTCACCAGGAGCTACAAGTCAAGAGAACTAGCCGACTGATACGGCACAAACCTTTCACCGTGTTGATTTCTTCTTCCTGATAGGAAATATATTTTAAAGAGCTCTCTAACTCGCAATCCCGACGCAGCCAACAATATATTTTATACCAAATTAGACTTCTTCTTCGGTCTCGACAGGTCAACATCACCATACCTTCTCAAACACCCCCAGCTGCAGCTGCATGAAGCTTCTTCCCATCTCCTCCGATCATTTGTCCCCAGTTTAATCCCGCGCTATATAAGCAGCCGATACATTACAATTCTCACATATTGGCTAGCTAACTCCATCGAAATACATCGTTCATCAGATTATACACACACGCCTGTCAATTCCTTCTTGCACTAGCTAGCTAGCGCATACCTGGTAGATATATATACGCAGGCAGCTCATATAGTTCTAATGATGTCAATTTGGAGGAAGAAGGAGAACGTCCCCGCCGCCGCCAACCCGGTTTGCTATGTCCGTTCCGTCGGCAAAGGCGGCGGATGATCCTAAAAGGTTATGTTCCGATGGTGCTGGTCGGCGACGAGGAAGGCGACGAGCAGAGGGTCCTAGTGCACGTCGAAATGCTCAAGGAGCCGTGTGTTCTGGCGCTGCTGGAGATGTCCGCGCAGAGGTTTGGGTACGGCCAGCGGGGCGTGCTGAGGATCCCCTGTGGCATGCACCGGTTCGAGCAGACGGTCCGCGGTCGGCGGGAGATGCAAGATCATGCGTGCACAGCACACTAGCAAGGGAGATGGTGTTCATCGTCAATTTAGTCGGTGTCTTGTTGCATTGCATCTTTTGTTTGTTTTTTTATTCAATTTGTTTGTTGTATATATATTAATTCTTTTCTATCTCCCCCTCTTGTTTTCTAAGAGGAAATGAGCTGCAAACGGTGAAATTGTATTATTGATTATAATTTTACTGCTTTAGTCCCCCGAAATTTTCTTAGCTCTCGGTAACCCAAAATTGTATAGTGCTAATGCTAAAATTGCAGTGGTTAGTAATATATAATATTAACACAAATTTACTGTAATTTTTAGTTCTATTGATTAATATGGTGAACGATAATATTTCTTGCCAACTGTGTTTGTGTGTTCTTGTGCCTTCTGATCAGTATCAGGAGATGGAACCCAGCTAGCAAACAAATGGCAGTTGAGACAAACGGGCATAATTTTGTGTTTTAAGATGCAAAGCAGATTTCTTTTGAGGGAACCAAATTTAACAGCTAATTGAGCTACTTTATTCACTATATAGTTCACGGGGACAAAGCACCTCCGCAGCCTCCCTGGCAAACTTATCGTCACAAATCTATCTAACGAGCGCATACCATTTTGGAAAATTGGACCGCACCCACATGGTGATTTGAAGTGTTGCCGCCGGAAAAGTGTTCCAGGTGAGGTAAGCACCTTGGGTGCCTCTTAGCAACGTATGTAATGTGCCAACTGTTTTTCTAACAAATCGGCAAAGGATCGATGACGAATGATGTCGTTGGAAAAGTGTCCTAGGTGCAACAATAAGACGAGGCCGATAGAACTAACTTGAAATTGATTCAATTGATGAACATAGATTGAATTACAGATGAAGGGTTTCTACTACCTACAAACTACTCCTAAGTGTGGGGACCCAAATTTACATCTCAACCTTCTGTGTATTCTGAGCTAGTTCCTTAATAGAAGCTAACTCACACAGTACAGTTATAAGCGAATATCACATCCATAGAAGCACATACATAAATAATACTTAAATATTATTACAGAATATAGTAAATTGCCTTTAGGGCCAAAGTTTACATAATGGACCGACATGCCAAATAGTTCAAGGTAACAAAGTAGCGGTGGAAAGTAATCATAACAGCAGTGGAAAGAACATCATAAGAGACAACCGACTGGGACTAGGACCTAGTTAACGTCGTCTTCATTATTCCCATGGCCGGATGCATAGAAATATCCACACACCGGGACTTTGCTTCATAGTCGGAATCCACATATTTGAGCAATCATGGGTAAAAAAAGTACTCAGCAAGCCCTCACCGCAAATGCAATTATACAGATGCAAGGCTTCCAAGGGAGGGGTTGTATGTTTATTTTAGCACAAAGTCAGTTTACCCAAACACTATAATTATTTTTCAAACCTATGACTTAGCATGTTCAACATTAAAACCAAAGTTTCTTTTGTTTAAGCAATTATTATCTCGGCCATTCTTAATCATCATGACCACGTCCTTGCGATCATGCTTAACTAGCATGTCTAAAACCCCACGGACAAGCTTAACAGGCATGTCCCAACTTCCCAAACAACCATGCTTAACCAGCTTGTCACTTCTTCTAAAGACCATGCTTAACGAGCATGTGACGAGGACATCAACCCTAAGGATGCAACCACTACTTTAACCCACTGCACTGTATCCTCTATGTTCTATACATAGTGGCTGCCACCCTTAGGGTTTGATGAATTTTGTTTAGTAAAAGTTAGCTGCCTTGCAACTTCGTGTATTGGATTGTGTCAATTAGACCAACCATAATATCACTTTAGAACCCCACACTATTGAGTACTTCAATCATATTTGCAATTTCATATTGCTTTTTATTTTGTTCTTACGTGTTCTTCGATTGCATGTAGGAATAGATCTTCGTGGTCACGTTGATCGTGCTTCTAACAAGCTCGATAACAATCACAGAGTTGGTTTAGCGATTGTAGGCATATTGGTCATGTGCGATTGGTAGCAGAATCGTGAGAGTCGTCTCCATCAAATTGAATTATCCATCTCATCGAAATATCGGGACACCCATTATCGCATCAGGTGGTATCAGAGTTCAAGTTGATCGGTGAGAATTTCTTTTACCTATAGTCCACAAAAGCCACAAAAAATCAAAAAACAAAAAATATGATTAGTTCATCTGTCCAAACCCATCCGATAATTGTATCATTGAATTTTTTATTGCATCGTCATGTCAAGTGCTGATTTCTAGTTCTAGTTTTTGTCTAGTTGGTCCTTGTTTAGTTTGCATCTTTTGTGCTACGGTTTTTGCCGCAGGTCATCATCATCCTTACTCCCTATCACAACAAACACAACATCCTTCCATCTTGTTGTTCTTCGGTTTTTGCCAAAGGTCATCATCACACCATCCCCTACTTGGCCTCTGCCGCGGCAACCACCATCTCCTGCCGTGACAAATAAAGTTCTTGCCTTGGCGCTGCCAAGGTAGCCATCCTCGCTGCCGCGGCGACCTCAGTACCCTGCCACCACTCCTTGGCGCTGCTGCAATAGCCATCCTCGCTGCCGCAGCGACCTCAACACCCTATCGCCGCTCCTTGGTGATGCCACGATAGCCATCCTCGCTGTCACGGCAACCTAAGCACCCTACCACCGTTATTTGGTGCTGCCATGACAATCATCTGTCGTCGCAGCTTAAGCAAGAACGAGGGAAGCCCTAGTTGGTTTCGGTTATTAGAGAAAAAAGAAAGGAAAGTTCCAACCCAACCAATTTCGCTTTCAATCTCTATCCTTATTCGTTTTGGCCGAAGAGATAAGGAAAGTGTTTGATTTCGTTTCAAGAAGAATAAAAAAAATTAGGGTTTCAGTTTCCAATAGTTCTCAGAGGTAGAAAAAGAGAGAGAAGGGGAGAAGAAAAAAACAGAGGGCAAAAAAAGAGTGTTTATCTTCCCAAAAATTGAAAAGCGTGTCAAACTTTTGCCAAAACCAGTGAAAATTGATGTAGACTTTCTACATACAGCCACAAGCTTCCATATAAAAAAAAGCAAGTTTGGTCCATGGGTTTGAATGATATAGCAGTTTCAATTTGAACCTAAGACAGTTTCGAGTCCGAGTAGGATTTCGTTTTCGAGACACCTTTAGTAAAATAAACATAACTTTTGAATACGGTGTCCGTTTTCGACGTTCTTGTACTCGTTAGAAAGCTAACGATGAGGCACATCAAAAAAATTGACCATCTTCTGCCCTGAATTCACGTCGTAAGTTTTTAGTTTGTGTTTTTGCCGTTTATTTTGGTCTTTCCTTCGAATTTGAGGGTTCGCCTCTACAATGTTTTAGATCTTGTCGAAAACTTTCAACTGAGTATATATAAGTCATATAAAACTTTGTTATTTTATCTTTTGAGACTAACTGTTGTTTACTGCTTAAACTAGAGGGTTGTTTATATTGCACGTTATACTTTTTTTAGCTCTACATCGTATGAACAATCTTGTGCCCTAGATAGAAGTTGGTGTAATTGGCTAGCGTCTCTCCTAGCACGTGGTGTGAGAATTTCCTTTACTTATATCAAGTCAGATTGATCTTTGCATGTGCGTTCATACAATTTTCTTAGTAGGTTTTGATTAGCTAGCTTTTTTCTAGGCTAGGATCAGCAACATTGACTAGTATTTTGAGTAATTTTTCAATGTGCATTACTGATTTGGTTGTTGCTAATTCTTGCTACCATATTGAAGTATATTCTAGCTCCACCTTCTACCATTGCACAGGTATCATTTGCTTGCAATAGCTTTGTTAATCTTCGGAGAGCGTTTGACACCGGCACTAGCTGTCGATCACAGGTATCAGTTGCTTCTATGATTCGGAAGTCACCTAAAGTGGTTGTTTAGGAAAGACATAAGGGTAAAGGTCAAACTACCATTGAGCAAACTATGAGGACCAAGGAAGAAAAGGAGAGGGTGGCTGAACATATTGCTGATTTCTTCTATGAATGTGGATACCATTCAATGCCGCCAACAAAAGAAGCTATGAGATTATGGTTGAGTCCATCGGGCAGTATGGTCCTGGGCTTAGGCCGCCTACTTTCCATGACTTGAGGCTACCCTTGCTTGAGAAGGCCAAAAAGAATACTAACAAGTTGAGGATGCAGTATGAGTATGCTTGGACACAGTTTGGTTGCTCACTTATGTCAGATGGTTGGACAAATAGGAGGGGACGACACTTGATTAATTTCCTTGTCAATAGTCCACAGGGGACTTTCTTCTTGGAGTCTTTTGATGCCTCCAGTCAGTCAGCCGATGCTCACATATTAGCAAATTTATTGGAGACGAAGATCAATGAGATTGGCCGGGAAAATGTTGTTCAGGTGGTCATAGATAATGGTGCTAACTTCAAGGCAGCAGACAGGCTTCTAATGGAAAGGATTCCTACTCTATTTCGGACCCCTTGTGCAGCTCATTGCTTGGATCTCATGTTGGAGGACATTGGGAAGATAATAGAGTTCAAGAAGTGCATTGTACAAGCCAAGCATGTGACCACATTTATCTACAGACATGGAAGGGTTCTTGACAAAATGAGGGAGATGACAAGTGGGAGGGACCTTGTGAGAGCTGCAGATACTCGATTTGCTACAGCTTTCCTCACTTTGCAGAGCTTGTGGAGGCATAGGACATCTTTGAAAGGTCTCTTTGTTACTGATGATTGGAATAGATCCAAATTGTCTAGCACAGAGAAAAGCAAAAAGGTGTGCGAAACAGTTATTGCTAATAGATTCTGGAATGCAGTGGAAAATTGCATTAGAGCGTCTCAACCACTTATCGTTGCGCTAAGGATCGTCGACGGCGATGAGAAACCGGCAATGCCAGAGGTTACCACGGCCATGGATCTTGCGAAGAAGAAGATCAATGACTCTTTTGAAAACAAGCCATCACTACTCAGGAAGGTGATAGCATTCATAGATCGGAGGTAGGAAGACCAAATGGAGCAGAAGTTGTACAGGGCTGCGTTGTCCTTGAATCCAAATAGATTTTTTTTGAGATTAGAAGGACCGAAATTGGATATGCTTCTAGGCTTCGTACTATGTTTAATGATGTGCTTGAGAAGATGATCATTGAGGACGACAAGCAAGCCAAGATAAGCAACTAAGCCGATGATTATGAGAACATGCAAAGAGGCTTTTCAAGTCAATTGGCAATCAAGCAACAAAAGGATAAGTCACCTAATAAGTATCACTACTTTAATTTAATTTTAAGCTTACATTCTTTCCAAGACTTAACATCACCTATGATTCTTGTCTTTCTAGTTCTTTGGTGGGGTGCATTTGGTGGCGTTGCTCTAGAGCTCCAAGCATTTGCAAGGCGTATAATTGGTCTTTGTTGTTCGGCCTCTAGTTGTGAGCACAATTGGAGCACCTTTGAGTTTGTAAGTATAAAGTATTCAATTACTCAAGTGTTCATTTTGGAGCCGTTAGTGTGAGTGCATGACAATAGTTCAATACTTAAATTATTTTGTTTGTTACTTGTAGATTCATACCAAGAAGAGAAATCGTTTAGAACACAAGAGGTTGAATGATTTGGTCTACATTCAATACAACCGAAAGATTACTAATCGGTTTCAAAGGATGCAAGAGAAAAGGGTGCAATTTCAACCCCTTGATCCTAGATGATTTTCAATGGGGCAATGAGTGGGTTGATATTGGTGCCAAAGAAGTTCATCATGGGAACGATGATCTTACATGGGCTCATGTTGATGATGCCATTGGTGCATCAAGTGCACTTCGAGGTCGCAATTTTCCTAGGAGGGCTCATGGTGAGATCATAGGTTACTTTCATCGTGCTGCTCATACAACATCGGTGGTTAATGATGAGTCGGAGGCCGACAATGAAGATGGTGATGATGATAACTTTGTGCTTGATGATAAGGACATTGACGATTTTGGCGAATCTCCACCTAGTCTTACTCATGAGAGTGGTGGTGAACCGAGTGGAAACGCGAACCATTTCGATGATATTGAGTTGGATGACATTTGATTTGAGGCTTGTGTTAAGCCATATTGGTGGATTGTGATGATTATGCTTTACTTTTGCTATTTAAGACTCGAGACCTTGTTGTCGTATTACTTAACTATCGTGTAGAATGCTATTGTCGTTGAGAATTTGATATTTTAGATCTTTAATTTCCCAATTGCTCATTTATTTCTTGTTATGTTGTATGCTTTGTATTGTTCTCCTTAATTCATGGTACTATATTGCTCTCCCTTGAAGGTATTGTCATATTGTACAAATTCATCAAAGTTTATCTTCATCAATCAGCATATGCTCATGCTCATTCTTGTTTTTTAATTTGGTACTTTGTAGCATGAATGTCTCAAATCATACTTCAACAAGTCAAACCAATGGGTGTTTGCACTCAAAACATGTAAGTTATCGATCCTCTCTTTAATTCAAGCTATATATGTACTTGTGGATATCGTGGGGATATGTGCATGATCTTAGGATGATGAGTCAATTGGCAATGGCTTTGTTGGTTTGCAAAATCACGCGTTTTCAGAAATCTTCAGAGCTGTCAGGACATTGGCGGTCAGACCGGCCAGGCCACCGGTCCGACCGGCCGTGTGGCAGTCCGACCGGTAGGCACTCCCAGTCCGACCGCCCACAGCTTATGATGGATTTTGGAGCTAAGCCAAAAATAGATTGTGTAGGCAAGTGAGGGGAGTCTCCTGGATGTGGTCACATAATTTTTGGAGCTCCCAGTCAAAAGTTCTATTCAAAAGAAATTTCCATAGAGTTTCGAATTTTCGAGTTGAAAATTTGGATAAGTCTTTTCTAGCGGTCCGACCGCCGTTATGAAATCGGTCCGACCGCTGGGAAATCGGTCGGACCAGCGGTGTGGGGCGGTCAGACCGCCTTTCACTTGGACTTCGGCCATTTTGGCATTGTTGTGATTTGATTGTGTTTAATGCATGATTTTCAATGCTTTATTGTTGCATATTGCATTGTTGAACTAACGTGGGTCAAGTTGTGAAGAACTTGTTCCCGGGGACGATTTCTTTGTCTATTGCTATGCAGGTGGCTTGCAGGTCAACGACGTCAACGGTGAGGTGGATCGGGACTAAGCTGGGAGAGCTGAGGTCCAGAACGATCATGGATGTCGGGTGAGGTCGTGTGACTCAAGCATGGTGCAAAATGGACAAGATGGATCGAACGGGTAGTTCGTTGCAGCTGGTTGGATCAAGCGGTGCGGGAGTCGGTGCAAGTGCCTTGGAGGTTCCGATGGGATTGGACGGGAGAGACTTGCCGACATGAGGAGAGCTGCTGATCAACCTACACGTGGTGAAGCAGGCGATTGCTTCAACAGATATGTGTGTGTATCCCATTTGTGTTTGGGCCTTAATGGAAGCCCATGAGAGAAACCCTAGGCTCTCCATATAAATAGAAGGGGTGAGATGGAAAAGCCCCTAAGCATTAATTTGAGAGAAACTCCAACTTTTCTAGGGTTTGGAGAGGAGAGGAGAGGCTAGGGTTTGGAGAAATTTGTTTGTGTGCTCTTTGATTGAGCTCTTGTCCTCCTTGAGGAGTGGCTTTGACAAGCAACATCTTGAATCAATCAATCCATGGTTGTTTGTTCATAGATGAAGTCTCAAGTGTTTTCTTCTCTCTTTTGATGATTGTAGTGCTTCCTTGATCCGGTTGTTTTTAGTTGGTCTCTTGACCTCATTTACCTTGCTTTAGTGTGTGGGAATACTCCTAGAACCATCTAGATCATCAATCCCCCACAAGCAAGTTTTGGATCAAGTTTTTCACTTTTCTAGGTTTTGGACACTTCTTTGGAAAAACCTAAAGAGATCATTACTTTGAAGTGGATCTGGACGATCGTCGCTAGAAATAGGTCCCAGATATCCTCAGGGAGGTGTGCTCCAAATTTGGTCAAGTTTCATTGGTTGAATCAAAAGTTGGACCAATTTTTATTTTGGATTTGGGCATTGTGTTTTGCCTCTGGACTAAATTGGTCCGACCGGTTTCATACTGCTTGGCCGAGACCGCCAGCCATCGGACCGTTGATTGAGCGCCGGTCGACGACCGATGAGTCGACCGACCTTGACTCTACACGGTCCGACCGGTCCAGTGAGATCAACTCTCCATTATTGAGTCTTGTGGTTAAGGGGGTAATCGAATTCAGCACAAGGCTTCCTCTGTGCTTTTACTGATCTTCTTAGCTTTCATAGCTAGAGGAGAAAAGTGTGTGTTGAATTTGATTAAGGTGAAAAATTAAGAAAGCGCATATTCACACCCCTCTAGTCGCCTTTACGGTCCTACAAGTGGTATCAGAGCCGGTTAGCTCTTCTCATAGATCTTAACCGGTCTTTGGAGCCATGGCGGCTGACAAGTATTCAACCAAACCACATATTTTTGATGGAGTTGATTTTGCCTATTGGAAGGCCCGAATGCAGGCCTATATCGAAGCTCAAAGGCACGCAATTTGGCTTAAGGTAAAAAAAACCCTTATGTCGTGCCAGCCGATGACGATATGATCACTCCAGATGAGGAGGCCAACAGCAAGGCTCGAAATTTTCTCATTCAAGGTCTTAGTCGATCCGAGTTTGAGCGTGTTGCTCATTTGAGATCTGCTCATGAGACCTGGTGGACTCTCTGTGATTACCACGAGGACTCCACTGCGATCAAGGAAGTGAGACAGAATCAGCTCAAGAAAATATACTCTAAAATCGAGCAAAGACCTGGTGAGTCTTTAGATGAGCTGTGGGGAAGATTTTCTAAGATTCTTCATGATCTCCGCGCTATTGACCTTGTCTTCACTGAGTCAGAAAATGCACGCCAGCTTTTGGGTGCTCTTGATGTGAAGGTATGGGGAATGAAGATCACTTCCATCAATGACAACACTGTCATGAGTGAGCTTACCATGGATAAGCTATACTCGAGGTTGAAGACGCATGAGATTGATTTTATCTCGCATCTCTCCAAGACAGAGTCGATGGCATTAGTGGTCGAACCATCTAAGGGTAGTTCATCTGGTTTTTCTTTATTAGTTTTGCATTCTTTGAGTGATGAGCAACTTGAGAAGCTACCCGAGGATGATTTAGCCCTCCTATCCACCAAATTCACGAGAGCATACAACAAGGTGAGGAACAGGAGGAGAGGTGGCCCTATCACATGCTTTGAATGTGGTGAGTCAAACCACATTAGCTCCAGGTGCCCCAAGCTGAAGGGCAAGGAGGAGGAGTCACGAAGGCATCCTCAAGCGAGGGATGTGAAACCCAAGAAGACAAACTATCGCAAGTTTGTCAACCGGGTTCTTGCCGCTCTAGAAAATGTGAACATGAGCGATGTGGACTCGGAGACGGAGGACGATGAGAGTGACTCCTGTGGCAAGAAGAAGGCCCATGACTTCACGGACATGTGTTTCATGGCCAAGAACAGCCACGACACTGACTCCTCCAACGACGACGATCCGTTCAGTGATCCCGATGAGATATGCCCTTCGCTTGCTGATATAAAAAGGGTTTTGGTGCTTGCTGAACAGAAATTGCATAAGAAAGCTAAAATGATTAAGAAACATAACATTATGATTGATAACTTGAATCTAGAAGTTGTTAGGCTCAAATCTATTAATCCTGATGATATTTGTGATTAATGCTCTAGCTTGCTTAATGAATTAACAAGCTTAAAATCTGCTCATTCCTCTGTTGTAAATCAATTAAAAGATGCTCTTGATGAACTAGAATCTCTCAAATCTAGTTCTGTTTGCATGGATGTTATTTCTCTTGATGTGACTGCATTGGATACTATCCCTTTAACTTGCTCAAACTGTGCTTTGCTTCAATTAAAATTGGATAGGGCCTTGAAAGAATTGCAAAAATTTGATGCTAGTCACACTTGCTCTCATTGTAAGAATAATAGGATTAAAATGCAAGAGATGACTGAAATGGTTCTTTACTCTAGATCTGCTTCATGTGAAAATTGTCCTAAGCTCACCATTGAAAATGAAGCTCTAAACAAGGCTCTAGAAGAGAAGGATAAAATTGAAAAATCTATGACTATTACTGACTCCAAGAAAGTCATTGATTCTTCCTCTTGTATGTTGCATGCTGAATTTGAAACTATTGTTGGTAAGATACAAGAGGCTTTTAGAGTTAAGTTTAAGGAGCAGTTAAATAGGATTAGAGATTCCTATTGTGTGTCTTGTGAGGCTTTAAAAGTTGAAGTAGCTCTTTTTAAGAGTAAGCATGATGAGGCAATCAAGTCAAGAAAGTGCACTAAATGTGAAGATTTAGTCAAAGAGAATGATTACCTCAAAGTGACTCTTGAGAGGTTTACTGGTGGGAAAAAGAAACTCGATATGATTCTTGACCAATCTAAAGTGAGTAAGAAGAATAGTGGCCTAGGTTTTAATCCCCTAGATCATTCCAAGAATCATCCACCTAAGATTGCAAGAGTTTTGAAAAGTGGTCTGTTTGAGGTAGAACATCCTAAGCCATCCAAGGTTGTTTTCAAATCTGCAGGTTTTGCTCAAACTCTTTCTAGCAAGAAAGGTGCTTCTGTTTCACCAGTACAGACCCCTCAAAAGGTCAAGTACCATTGCACTTTCTGCAAGAAAGATGGCCACACTGTTGAGTTTTGCTTCCGGATAGCAAAGATTGAGAGAAAAGAGAGGATGAGCGCCTTGAGAACCATTAGAGGAGTCCCTTCACCTGTTGTAGTCTCTAGAGCTAGGCAGCCTGTTTATCGTACCACATATAGGCCTAGGTTTGTAGAGAACTTTGTTGACTCTTTTGGTGGGTCTAGACAGCATTTTGGTTTAGGATATCGTGAGGAGAAACCACGGGTGGCATCTAGACAGGGGAGTATCGATCTTTTGGTAGATCATTTCGGAGAGGTCTAGGTGGTTCCCGTGTGCATTCTTATGATTTTGTTCCTAATCATTTTACTAATGCTTCTACTGCTATTCCCAGGCATCGTGCGTCTCAGTACTGGATTCCTATATCTTTTATCACTAACCCCAGTACTGAGGCATGGATGTTTTCTGATTGTGCTTTTTAGGTCCGTCGTGCGATGAAGGAGGACATGTGGCTTGTTGACTCCGGGTGTTCTCGACATATGACCAGAGATTCTAGATGGTTCTCCTCCCTCACACGTGCATCCGGCAATGAATTGATTACTTTTGGGGATGCTTCTATCGGGACCGTGACAGCCAAGGGCACTGTGCGCGTCAACGACAAGTTCATGCTTAAAGACGTCGCTTTGGTAAGTAAGCTGAGGTATAACCTGCTATCTGTTTCTCAGCTACTTGATGAAGGTCTAGAAGTAAGGTTCAAAAGTGGTGAGTGTAGAGTTCTAGATTCCTCGGGTGAGCTGGTCTTTGAGATCTCCAGATTTGAAAAGATCTTTTGTGCAAATTTCAGTATTTCTTCAGCTTCCAGTCCTAGGTGTCTTGTAGCTTCTGATTCTCATGATCGTGTCTTGTGGCATCGTAGACTTGGGCATATAGGATTTGACCACTTGACTAGAGTTAGTTGCAAGGATTTGATTAGAGGTTTGCCTAGGCTGAAGGCTATTAGAGATCTTGTGTGCTCGCTCTGTAGACATGGTAAGATGGTGTCTGCTTCCCATCCACCTCTTACCTTAGTGATGACTGATGGATCAAGACAGCTTCTGCACTTAGACACTGTTGGTCCTTCTAGAGTTCAGTCAACTGGTGGGAAATGGTATGTGCTGGTGGTTGTGGATTATTTCTCCAGGTATTCATGGGTTTATTTTCTGGTTTCTAAGGACGAGGCTTTTGGCTTCTTTAGATAATTGATCCTTAGACTTGCTGTTGATATTCCTGGAGCATTGAGAGCCATTAGGAGTGACATGGGACAGAATTTAAGAATTCTTCCTTTTCTACCTTATGCTCTGATAGGGGAATTGAGCATCAATTTTCTTCACCTAGAGTTCCCCAGCAGAATGGTGTTGTAGAGAGGAAGAACAGAACCCTTATAGAAATGGCTCGGACCATGCTAGATGAGCATTCCACTCCTAGGAGATTTTGGGCTGAGGCGATCTCTACTGCTTGTTATATCTTTAATAGAGTTTTCTTGAGATCTGTGATTGGGAAAACTTCTTTTGAGCTTAGATTTAGTCATTCACCCAAAGTCTCTCATTTCAAAAAATTTGGTTGCAAGTGCTTCATTCTTAAACATGGCAACCTTGATAAATTTGAATCCAGATGTTCTGATGGCATATTTCTTGTATATCCTGCTCATCCTCGTGGCTATCGCGTATTTAATTTTGACACTAATAAAATTGTTGAGACTTGTGAAGTCACTTTTGATGAGCCTAGTCCTGGTACTAGACCCGATGCTACAGGTTCACAGGTTCCTAACATTCGAGAAAGCATCTTCGTCGACGATGACTCTGAGGATAAGGACCCGATCCATCCTCCAGTCACTTCTGAGATGGTTGGAGAGCACCTTCTACTACTCCGATTTTAGTGGCGGCCTCCTCCTATCTTCACCGACGACCTGAGTGGCTCTGTTCCTACCTCCACAACTCATGGGGTAGAGGCCACTTCTGCACCAGGAGCACCTCTTCACATTCCGCGACAACATCCACCTGAGCATATGATTGGAGATCTTCAAGAGCGAGTCACTCGCTCCAGGTTTATTTCTCCTGATTCTCATGCCATTCTGCTTTTGTCGCTTCTTTTGAACCCCGAGATATCACCTATGCTTTATCTGATGCCTTTTGGGTCAATGCCATGCATGAAGAGCTTGAAAATTTTGAAAGAAACAAAGTCTGGACCTTAGTTGAGCGTCCTTCTGATTCTCATGTTATTGGAACAAAATGAATTTTTAAAAATAAGCAAAGTGAGGATGGGTTGGTTGTTCGCAATAAGGCTAGACTTGTAGCTCAAGGTTATTCCCAGGTAGAAGGCTAAGACTTTAAAGAGACATTTGCTCATGTAGCTTGATTGGAAGTCATTCGCATTTTACTAGCATTTGCAACATCCAAGGGTTTCAAGCTTTTTCAAATGGATGTTAAAAGTGCTTTCTTGAATGGTTTCATAGAAGAAGAGGTCTTTGTCAAGCAACCACCTGGTTTTAAAAATCATAAATTCTCAAACCATGTTTTTAAACTCTCTAAAGCCTTGTATGGATTGAAGCAAGCTCCTAGAACTTGGTATGACAGGTTTAAGAGTTTCTTGCTTGAAAATGATTTCAAAATGGGAATGGTTGATAAAACCTTGTTCACTCTCAGGCATGGCAGTGACTTTTTGTTGGTTCAAATTTATGTGGATGATATTATATTCGGTGGTTCTTCTAATGCTTTGGTGTCCAGATTTTCAGATTCTATGATCAGGGAGTTCGAGATGAGCATGATGGGAGAATTGACATTCTTCCTTGGGCTTCAAGTCAAACAGCTGAAAGAAGGCACCTTCATTCACCAGAGTAAGTATACAAAGCACCTTCTTCGGCGTTTCGATATGGGAAGCAGTAGGCCAATGTCTACTCCCATTGCTACAACCACCGTCTTTGGACCACGATGAGGATGGAGAGCAGTGGACCGAAGAAGTACCGTAGTATGATTGGCTCCTCCTCTTATCTCACAAATACGAGGACATACAATTTGCAGTATGTCCGTGCGCTCGCTTCGAGCTTCCTCGTGCTTCTCATTGTCAAGCAGTACGTCGCATCTTCAGGTATCTTCAAGATACTCTTGACTTTGGACTCTGGTATTCTTCTTCTTCTGCTCTCTCTATTCGAGCATTTTCTGATGCTGATTTTGCTGGGTGTAGAGTGGATAGGAAGAGTACTTCTGGCACTTGTCATTTATTAGGCACATCCCTTGTCTCTTGGTCTTCTAGAAAACAGTCTTCCGTTGCACAGTCCACAGCCGAGGTCTAGTATGTAGCTGCAGCTAGTGGTTGCTCTCAGGTTCTCTGGATCTTATCCATGCTGCGGGACTATGGTTTATCTTTGGGAAGTGTTCCTCTTTTTTGTGACAACATTTCTGCTATAAACATTGCCAAAAACCTAGTGCAACATTCTAAGACTAAACACATTGATATTCGATACCATTTTCTTAGAGACCATGTTGAGAAGGGTGATGTTGTGCTTCACTTTGTAGAGTCAGAGCAACAGCTTGCATATATTTTCACTAAAGCGCTTTATTCTTCTCGTTTTCCTACTTTGCGGGGAGAGTTAGGGGTTATTAGTCATATTGGGCTGTTTTGAGGGAGTTTGCTCTTTGTGCATTCATTGTATCATAATGCATTTTAAAATTCAAATATCTTGCATTGTATTATAAAACTTATGAAGCTTTGATTATTATCCTTGTATGACTTGTTTTCATACTTTATACCTTGCCATGTCTGTGATAGTTTGCTAGACTTCTTTTATGGCTCTTCCTATTTAGCTTAGCTTTTGTCTTGCTAGCTTTATATCCGTGAGCAAATTGAATCAAATCATATCTTGTTGGATCTTGTGACTAGTTTTGCTTTAGTGATCCTCTCATGATTCATGTCATGTCATATAGGTTAAATTGAGTCTTAAACTTATTTTGAGATGAAAACCGAGCTTTGTTATTTCTTAAGTCAAGCAAATGAAGAATGAGATTTTCTGTGCGAAAAAACTGATCTCGCCAATTCTTTCTCATGAGACTGCTTGCCATTGCACTAGGCATGAACTCAGGGGGAGTTTTGGATGACCTAGACCACTCTTTTAAGCTTCATGCTTGAGATGGTCGCGGCAAGGCTTGAGATCTAGCACAATGAAAAAATCCTTTTTAGCAAAATGCTCAAAATGCTAAGTGTTTGAATCAATTGCTTCATATTTGAACTCTTAATGCTCAAAATGCCTCAGTTTCCAGTTTCTGGTGTCCATTTTACTTATAGACATGGCTTGACTCATTTTTGGATGCTTTTAGTGAAACTATGATATTGAGCAACTTTTCATGGTATTAATTCGTTTAATCTCAGGTTATTGCTATTTTGGTCTTAGCTTTGCTGTACATGTTTTGCCATGATTAAACATAGCTTCTTCACTTAATATGGCTTGGTATAATACTTGTACTGTCTTCATAGATAATGGTCATGGATCCTTTTGCTAAAGTTCAAAAATAAAGTTATTCCTTCATACTCTATCTTTTCCCATGCATCTTGATGAATTCATTGTCAAAGGGGGAGAAAGATTGAGAAAATTGTGTTTTGGAGCTTTTTGGAGTCATAAACGGAAAATGAATTTTCTGAAATTGGTGATCATAGTGAGTGGAGTCTCTTGGTTTTATTGCCTTTTCTGATTATATTTGCAATTCTAGAAGACTCACAATGATCAAAGGTCAAATAGAACATTTGACTTTCATATGGAACTAAGTGAGATTTTTGGCTACTTTTTGAAAATTAAAAATTTTGTGCTCTCGTTGTCTTTTCTCACTTGCCTATGCTATTTTGAAGCCAGCTTGGTCGTTTCCTAGACTTTTCTTGCTTATGGACCAAGTTGTGCCTTTGCGCGAAAACAGCGAATTTTTACTTTTCAAACCGCTAAACTACATTTTCTGAAAAATTGCCAATGTATTCATCAAGGAGAGATTGTGGATATCGTGGGGATATGTGCATGATCTTAGGATGATGAATCAATTGGCAATGGCTTTGTTGGTTTGTAAAATCACGCGTTTTCGGAAATCTTCATAGCTATCAGGACATTGGCAGTCAGACAGGCCAGGTCGCCGGTCCGAAGCCGCCGTGTGGCGATCCGGCCGGTAAACCACTGCCGTCCAACCGCCACAGCTTATGATGGATTTTGAAGCTAAGCCAAAAATAGGTTGTGTAGGCAAGTGAGGGGAGTCTCCTGGATGTGGTCACATAATTTTTGGAGCTCCCAGTCAAAAGTTCTATTCAAAAGAAATTTCCAGAGAGTTTCGGATTTTCGAGTTGAAAATTTGGCTAAGTCTTTTCTGACGGTCCGACCGCCGTTATGAAATCGGTCCGACCGCTGGGAAATCGGTCGGACCGACGGTGTGGGGTAGTCAGACCGCCTTTCACTTGGACTTCGGCCATTTTGGCATTGTCGTGATTTGATTGTGTTTAATGCATGATTTTCAATGCGTTATTGTTGCATATTGTATTGTTGAACTAACGTGGGTCAAGTTGTGAAGAACTTGTTCTTGGAGATGATTTCTTTGTCTATTGCTGTGCAGGTGGCTTGCAGGTCAACGACGTCAACGGTGAGGTGGATCGGGACTAAGCTTGGAGAGCTGAGGTCCAGAACGATCATGGATACTGGGTGAGGTCGTGTGACTCAAGCATGGTGCAGAATGGACAAGATGGATCGAACGGGTAGTTCGTTGCAGCTGGTTGGATCAAGCGGTGCGGGAGTCGATGCAAGTGCCTTGGAGGTTCCGATGGGATTCGGACGGGAGAGACTTACCGACATGAGGAGAGCCGCTGATCAACCTACACGTGGCGAAGCAGGCGATTGCTTCAACAGATCTGTGTGTGTATCCCATTTGTGTTTGGGCCTTAATGGGAGCCCATGAGAGAAACACTAGGCTCTCCATATAAATAGAAGGGGAGAGATGGAAAAGCCCCTAAGCATTCATTTGAGAGAAACTCAACTTTTCTAAGGTTTGGAGAGGAGTGGCTAGGGTTTGGAGAAACTTGTTTGTGTGCTCTTTGATTGAGCTCTTGTCCTCCTTGAGGGAGTGGCTTTGACAAGCAACATCTTGAATCAATCAATCCATGGTTGCTTGTTCATAGATGAAGTCTCAAGTGTTTTCTTCTCTCTTTTGATGATTGTGGTACTTCCTTGATCCGGTTGTTTTTTGTTGGTCTCTTGACCTCATTTGCATTGCTTTGATGTGTGGGAATACTCCTAGAACCATCTAGATCATCAATCCTCCACAAGCAAGTTTTGGATCAAGTTTTTTACTTTTCTAGGTTTTAGACACTTCTTTGGAAAAACCTAAAGAGATAATTACATTGAAGTGGATCTGGACGATCGTCGCTAGAAATAGGTCCCAGATATCCTCAGGGAGGTGTGCTCCAAATTTGATCAAGTTTCATTAGTTGAATCAAAAATTTGACCAATTTTTGTTTTGGATTTGGGCATTATGTTTTGCCTCTGGACTAAATCGGTCCGACCGGTTTCATACCGCCGGTCAGACCACCAGCAGTCAGACCGCTGATTGAACGCCGGTCTGACCGCCAGCAGTCATACCGCCAACTCTACACCGGTCCGACCGGTCTAGTGAGATCAACTCTCCATTATTGAGTCTTGTGGTTAAGGGGGTAATCGAATTCAAGACAAGACTTCCTCTGTGCTTTTACTGATCTTCTTAGCTTTCATAGCTAGAGGAAAGAAGTGCGTGTTGAATTTAATTAAGGCGAAAAATTAAGAAAACGCCTATTCACCCCCCTCTAGTCGTCTTTACGGTTCTACATTACTTTTCAATTACTAAAATACAAGGTAAATAATATGTACATGTATACATACATATCACTATTATATGAACAGTACTTGTCGACTAGTCGGCAAGTCGGTCACTACGAGAGTAGTGTCGACTTGTCGACTAGTCGGCAAGTCGGTCACTACGAGAGTAGTGTCGACTTGCCGACTTAATATCCTTGGTTCCTTCCTTACGTTCACCCCATTTTTAACCCCTCCACCACCCAGTCTGATCTCCTAAATAGTTAATCCCCAAAAGCACAAATCATTGATCAACATGCACATTAAGCTCGTGCTCTGACGAGCTCATTCCAAAACCGATCAATAAACAAAAAATTGGCCTCAAAGTCCCAAACACAATATCTACATCATACATTAACCGACCTAGTGTGCTTAATCTCTGATGGCACGTACCTTTCATTGGATACCAACACAGAGCAGCATATCATACAGCAGAAACTTACAGCCGTGCTTAAGCCAGCTTTGGGCGCTCAACATCTATATAAGAACTAGTAATTTTTTCTTATATTAGAAATAGTAGTCTTATTTGGAAATTCATTTTATAGTTCAAGAGTAATCTTCCATTACGACGAAATAAAAGGTTAGGCTGCCTACTCACAATATTTTTTAAAAAAATGAATTAAATATCTAGAGAAATGGTGTGTATATATGATATTAGCAACACCAGCAATCCCTAGATAGGATACAAAGAAGCAACTTTGTTAAAAAATCAGAAGAACGGAAACAGGGGTCCTAGAAAGTAGCCTTCTAAACGTCTTAAGAGATATAATGTAGATACATTTGGCTCAAAGGAAATGAAACAATTCCTCAGGACAATTAGCACTGAAATCAGACCGAGCATTAGCTATCATTGTATCACTATCTTTCATCTCTGGCTATATCAAAGCAAATTAAAAATGGTAGATCGAGAATTCCATATCAGTATGGAATTTTGGATATTGCCATAAGGACATGACTAAATGACCATTCTATACAGCTCAATAGCATGAATGACGAACATAACAAAAATAATAATGAAGAAACTAAAACGAGCAAACTGATTTAGCAGAGGCCCGTCATGGTTGAGTTAGTTGTTTGAACAACAGTACATACCAAATAATGTTGAAGGGTTTTGACCAGTACTAGCTGCCAAATTGTAACAAAACACTAAGCAGCAAAGATAACAATATTGGGAGTTTTTGAAGCCCTTGTTAACAAACTATGCCTTGTACACCTATATTGCTTTTGAATTTTAAATTTGGAAGCGTTTAGCTAATGACTGTATGTTGGAGCAATGGAACAAGAAGCTTTCTTGTGAAAGCAATAACCAGCAGATGGAGGAAATAGCACTGAGATGCATGTCAAAGAAGGTTCCACTAAATAGTAAAGCACCATGGATAAACTGTACGCAACTTGGAGAACATGAAAGAATTTTGAACTGACATTATGTCCCAGTTAAAGAGAAAATGAAATTTTATGAGTATCACATTATTTAGGTCAAGGGACAAAACTTAACTAGGTAACTATGTCAGTGTGTGATATGGTGCACAATTATAAATCCAGAACAACTTTTCTAGCATAGTTTTCATCATTCAAATATGCTTCAATAAAATGTACAACTTGGGATGACTTGAACTGAAGCATTATGCCACATATAAGCTTTAGCTTTATTTTTCGAACAAACAACTAGCAGATCTAGTTATTCCTACTTACATAGATATATTTGCATCAGGATTCAGGGAACCCAATTTGAACTTGCTCCGGGCCAACATTGCACTGAAGCATAAAGTCTAAGAAAACAACCTCACCAACACCGCTAGAGTTGTCCCAGCAAGAGCTCAGTACCCGGTTCCACGACATGCCCAAACCACTGGCGGCTCTCCTCCACGCCCAACCCAGACACTCGTGGCAGCCTTGTCCACACACCATCCACCACATCAAACATCACCAGCCTCCCGTCCACAGCATTATACAGGCAAACAATCCCCATTCTGTCCGCGGCCTGGAAATGCCAGAAACTGCTCTGCCTACCCGCCACCAACTCGTCAAACACATCCACCGGCATCGTGCCCACCTCCCTCCATCCCACCGTCTCCTCCTCCTCGTCGAACCTCCACACCACCACGCGCTCCACCACCCCGAACCTCTCCACCCCTCCTATCAAGAACAGCCGCCCATCAAAAACAAACAGGTGGGCTGTCGTGAGGCCGTGCGGCATCACAGCCGGCAGCACCTCCCACCGACCCGTCGCAAGATCGGACACGAGAAGCGCGTCGGGGCCCCGGCCGAGCACAAAGAGCCTGCCACGGTCGCCAGCGACCGCGGCATTGCCGAGAAGCGCGAACGGGTGCGGAAGATCCCCCCGAGGCTCCCATCGCGGGGAGGGATCGGCGGAGTCGAGGGTGTACGAGCGGACATCCGCGCCTGTGGTGACGGCAACGAGGGTGTAATCGCGGCTTGAGGAGGAGCGCCGGACGACAACGGCGAGGAGGTAGGAGCTGGCGGGGAGCGGCGGGAGGCGGATGAGCGACGCGGCGGTGACGAGGAGGGAGGGGAACGAGGAGGAGACAACGGGAGGGGGAGGGGAAGAAGAATCGAGCGGGGGCGAGGGGGGCACGAGGAGGATGCGGTCGGAGAGGGGGTGGAAGGCGAGGTGCGGGGAGAGGAGGAAAAAGGCGTCGAGGCGGTGCGGGGAGAGGAGGGCGTGGAAGGCCGGGGAGCGGAGGAGACCGCGGAGGGCGCGGGAGACGGCGGCGACGGGGAGAAGCTGGGTTAGCGGGAGGAGGGAAAGGATGCGCTCCTGTAGGTGTACCGGGAGTGCGTCCCACGGGCAGGCGGCGGCGGCGGCAGCCATGGTCGGGGATGGATTGGTGGGATGGGTGGACCGCGGTTGTGTTGTGTACAGGAGGCGAAATGGAGATGGGAGAAAATCAGAGGAAGAAGAGTCAGGCCTGGTTCGCATGTGGGCCCGGGATGCTAGGAGCGGACGGGACAACCGTTTTCATGGCAATAAAAGAGGGGAAGTATCCTGTGCATATGAAGCATTCTGTGCACATATGCACACACATAATCCAGTCCCTCCACGGCGCAATCGACGGTCCGATCGGCGTCCCACCTCCCGTGTCGGCCTTCTTCTGAAAACGCCCCCGCGCCGACACTCCTTTGCTCTTTCGCCTCCCCCGCGCCGACGCTTCTTTTCTCTTTCGCTTTGCCATTCGCCTCCCCCACGCCGATCCCCATTCGCCTCCCTCCCGAACCAGCATTCGCCGTTCTCCCACAGCCCTAGCGTGGCCGCTCCAAGCCGTCTCCAGATCGCGCCGCTCCTGGTTGCCGCGCCGTCTCCTCCCTCCCGAGCCAGCATTCGCCGTTCTCCCGCCGCTCCAAGCCGTCTCCAGATCGCGCCGTCTCCAGGTCTCGCCGTTCCTGGGTGTAGCGCCGTCTCCAACGCCCCTCTGTACACCGCCGCCGTTCTAGAGCGCCACCTCGAGTCGCGTTATGCGCCACGAAGCGCCGCCATCCCGTCCCAGCCGCCTCGTGTCGCGTTATGCGCCTGAGCGCCGCCATCCCGTCCCAATGGCGACTCGAGCGCGTTATGCGCCATCATCCTGCCAGCGCCATCTCCGTCCCAGCGCAACCTCCAGGGCGCGTTGTGCACCATCGCCACTGCCGAGCGCCGCCATCCTCGTCCCCAGCGCAGCCTCCAGGTCGTGTTGTGCGCCATCGCCACTGCCGAGCACCGCCATCCCCGTCCCCAGCGCCTGATCTATATTGGTAATGGCTCTTTATTGGAATCACTTGGTGCGGGATGAAATGGAACCGTGGTAATAACTCATGTGTGCTTCTGTCGGTTTCAGCAACCTTGCCATGTTCGCAAATACCAAGCACCCATGCCCCCCGTGCTCTGTCGTGCCCCGATATTGATTTGTGACCAAGTACCGCATGGATTCTATGAAAGATGTCAGTAGCTCCGTACGGCCACTAGCTTTGCCATGTCTGGAAGGCCGCGAAGCACACTCTCTCGTAGTGAGCAGTTTGTGTAAAACACCACAGAAGGCTGCGAGCATTCCGTTCTGTGTGAGTGTAGAGTTATTTGAAAATTATAAATTTCAATGAGTAATGATGTTCTTGTGCTAACTCATCCTTACCGCTGCAGGGTTCGTCGTCCACACCGGTCGTTAATGACAACTTGACGCCTGTCGTGGGCATGATCTTTGAAGACGAGGATGCAGCCCTCGAGTTTTACAAAGCATATGCGCATGTTGACGGCTTCTCCGTTTGTATTGGGCAGCGGACACTAACAAACGGTGTTTTGCAATGGAGGCGGTACTATTGTGCCAGACGTGGCTGGAAGGAAGAAAAAGGTAAGGACAAGTTGGAGGTCAAATTGAAGAGGTCATATGAGTCTAAATTGAGTAGGTGTGGGTGTGAGGCCATGTTTGGTATCAAACGGACTAGCGATAATAAGTTCAGGTTAGAGACATTCGTGGAAGTGCATAATCATGGTTTTGTCTCACCTAGTAAGAAACACTTGATACGTTCTAATAGACAAGTTAATGAGAAGGCTAAGACCACATTGTTCGCATGCCATCAAGCTAGCATTGGGACATCTTGGGCTTTTAGATATCTTCATGTCAGTGAGGGTGGGTTTAAAAATGTTGGATGCACTAGGAGGGATTTGCAAAATTATCACCACACTTTGAGAGAGAGTATAAAGTCATTAGATGCTCAGATGTTCCTTGATAACCTAGCTAGAAAGAACGAGAACAATGCTGCATTTTATTTTGACTATGTCATTGACGGCAAGGGTAGGTTGGTCCATGTGTTTTGGGCGGACGCAACTTGCAGGAAGAATTATGTTCATTTTAGGGAGCTGCTATCATTTGATACAACATATAATACAAACCAATACGACATGATATTTGCACCATTCATGGGAGTAAATAACCATGGGGGATGTGTTCTATTTGGGGCTGCATTGCTGATCGATCAGACGATTGAAATATTCAAATGGTTGTTCCGTACTTTCTTAAGATGTATGACACGTGTGGCACCTAGGCTTGTAATAACTGATGAAGATGCGGCTATGAAGAAGGCAATTCAAGATGTATTCCCTAATACAACGCATAGATTATGCATGTGGCACATATTGAACAAACTCCCAACAAAGATTAGGCGGTTGAGGATAATCAGACCTTTACGATCGTGTCAATTCATGTGTGTATCCCTTAGAAACTCCTGAAGAATTCGAGTCGCAGTGGGCTGATATTATTTCGGAGTTCGGTTTGCAAGATAATGAGTGGCTGGCTGGTCGATATAATATCAGGGCATCTTGGGTACCAGCTTACTTTATGGACATACCGCTGGCAGGCATTCTAAGAACAACCTCAAGGTCTGAAAGCGCCAATTCTTTTTTCAATCGATTTATAGGTTACAAACATGCTTTGGTTGAGTTATGGATCCGCTTCGACACTGCAGTCGACGAACAAAGAGAGAAGGAGCTAAGAGAAGACAATGCCACCTTTCACACGAAGCCTTATTTGAAGACACCATGGGCAGTAGAGTTGCATGGCAGTGAAGTCTTTACACATGAGGTGTTCGCGAAGTTTCAGAAGGAGGTTATTGCTGCTAGGGACAATTGTGTTGTTGAGAGCACGGCACAAGTGTGCGACCTTAAAGTAACAGTCTTTACTCATGGAATTGCTGAATGAGCTTCCTAGTCATTATGTTTTGAAAAGGTGGACTGCTAACTGCAAGAGGGAGGTTGTATTTGATGAGAATGGCAATGTTCTTCAGGAGAAGCCCAAAGATCCCACAGAGGACGAAATTGAAGAGTTGGCTTCCGAGATGCGAAAAGACTTAGAAGATTTGATACATCGAGCTAGCCCTTCACTTCCTTATATGCAGAATGCTAGAGGGAAACTAAAAAGGTTTATGCATGAGATAAACCAGGAAATTCCTGCCTGGCAGCAAAATAGAGTAGAGGAGGTTGAAGCGTATCTTGGGTGTGGCATCCCTGATCAAATCGATATATTGCCGCCAACAGACAATCTCACTAGAGGGAAATGCAAGAGGAATCGGCCTGGGGAGAACAAGCAGAAGAAGTCTCAGGGAAAGGTCGCTTGCATGTGTAGGACATGCAATGAGATCGGCACCCACGACAGCCGCAACTGCCCTTTAAGGAAGCTAGCAAAATAATCATACCCATACGGAATTCTGGCATGACTTGTACTACCTTTCATAGCATTCCATTGATATTTTGTTCTAGTACTCATTGTCTAACATATTCAGTATTCAGGTTTGCTTTGTATGTGGCTGCAAAGGAGGTGGCTTAGCAGGAGTTGTAATATCTGCTTTGTATGTGGTATGGACTTGTAATATGTAGCATGAACTTGTAATGGACATTTTCGGCAATGATCTTATGGACTTGTAATATGTAGTATGGACTTGTAATGGACATGTTCTGCAATGATCTTATGGACTTGTAATATGTAGTATGGAATTGACTCAAGGATTTGTTCATGTTGTGTTTCGAATTGGTGATTGTGAATCATGAGTCCATGTGAAATGCAATTGCCTCAAATCATTGTACTCACATGTTTCGAATTGGTGATTGTGAATCTTGATTCCATGTGAATTGCAATTGCCTCTGATCATTGTACTCACATGTTTCGAATTGGTGATTGTGAATCATGAGTCCATTGTACAGTATCAGGTTTTGAATGTCAACTAACATGCTAGGGGTGAAAAACTTGATACCTGATACCTGAGTTACC
The DNA here is from genome assembly GCA_036346395.1 of Hsuehochloa calcarea. Classification (NCBI taxonomy): domain Eukaryota; kingdom Viridiplantae; phylum Streptophyta; class Magnoliopsida; order Poales; family Poaceae; genus Hsuehochloa; species Hsuehochloa calcarea. The sequence continues at coordinate 136,827 of JAYEVG010000044.1, read as the reverse complement.
AGCCAGGTATATCAGGTGACATGCTTGCACTTTGTACACAATCAGGTTTCGGTCCCAGGTGAACTGACATGCTAGGGGTGAAAATCCTCATACCTGATAACTGAGGTACCGGGGTTACCAGCCCAGGTATGTCACCCATGTCGATTCAGCCTGATTTGGATGTAAACCGAATTGATGTCGGGTATATCGAGTTTTCACCCGATGTCGATTCGGCATAGATTTCGGATGTAAACCTTTACCTAGCCAAATCAGTTGAGTACAGCAATGTGCAATCATCAAGTTTTGGTTCCAGGTGGGGCAATTGATCTGACATCGGGTAAGGCAATTGATTCGACAATTGATGCTGACATCAGGCAATTCAGAAACATTCCAAACACTTCAACAAACACTCTAAAATTTTTACAGGATAGAAACATTATGTTTCATACATTGCTAACACTCTATCATTCATAGATCCAGAACCATTACATAGAAACAACGTAGCCATTACACATTTAATTGACATTCTTCGCAATGAATAATCCTAGGGAAAACATTAAACATGCAACAAGAACCATTTTAAACTTCTCATCTGCAGCCGCCGATTTCAGGATAGACTTGTTAATCTGGACCAACGACTTGTTCATTTCAGCTAAATGTGCCAACACATTGTCGTCGACAGGGGAAACAAATGGCTATGCTCGGTGTGCACTGCTCAACTTCAACCCAACCAAATGTATCTCATATTGATCTTTCCACATGAAAGTGTCACAACCGCTAGCATACTTCTGCACAAAAACACAGCAAGGTTTTGTACTGGATTGATTGGGAACAGGGCTAGATATATTGTTCTCGATTTAGAAATAAGGTTTTGTATTCGAACAAACTTACGACGATGTTGTTAGGGCATTTGTAATACTCTTTTCCTCAATTCTTCGAGCTCCCAGACACTGCCCAAATCATCTTCACACCACATTTTGGGCATGGCACAAGCTGAAGCCCCCCAGAAGGCCCCGACGCAGACGCCTCCAACTGCAACACTTTCTTCGCACAATCCATTGACATCTACACAACATATTCCAACAGGAAATCCATTCACATGTACACTCAGTTGTAGCAAGGGGACTCGGTGCAAGCGAATGTTCGGAGGGGACTCGGTGCAAAGGAATGGAGTGCCTGGGGGCGGCAGCAAGGGGATGGAGCGGCACAGTCGCAAGGGGCCAAACCCTAGTGTCCATCACCTGCGCTCAAGGGGATGGAGCGGCGCACGGGGCTAGGGGGCGGCGGCAAGCAAGGAGCGGCACGAATGGGGGCGGCAGCAAGGGGATGGAGTGGCGCAGATGGGGCGGGGCCGGCGGCGGCGGCGCAAAACCCTAGAGAGAAGACTCGACGGGGCAGGGCGGGGCGGGTTGGTTGCTTACCTCGGGGCCGTCGTGGGTGACTGGGCGTAGACGGCTTGGAGCGGCCACGCTAGGGCTGTGGGAGAACGGCGAATGCTGGCTCGGGAGGGAGGCGAATGGGGATCGGCGCGGGGGAGGCGAATGGCGAAGCGAAAGAGAAAAGAAGCGTCGGCGCGGGGGAGGCGAAAGAGCAAAGGAGCGTCAGCGCGGGGGGTTTTCGGAAGAAGGCCGATGCGAGAGGTGGGACGCCGATCGAACCGTCGGTTGCGCCGTGGAGGGATGGGATTGCGTGTGTGCATATGTGCACAGAATGCTTCATGTGCACAGGATACTTCCCCAATAAAAGAACGGTTTTGTTATTGCAAAGTCACCTGTAAATTTCTTAAATCCCATTCAATTCTGTGGCCGTCCGATTTGATTTGAGATGGTCATGGACTCGTGGTATTTGATTTGATTAACAGGTCCAATATATGCTATGGGATGTTGTTAATTGGACCCGTCCCATTAAGACATGTGCAACTCAATCCCTATCCCGTGGCGGACGCAACCCTTGAGCGTGCATGGGAGTGTGCATTAGCTCTAGTCACCGCACCTCTAGAACCCTCCTGCTACCGTCTCCTCCGTCTGGTCCGGTACATGGACGGAGCATTTGCTGTCGGTGACGCAAGCAAGAAGGAAAGAGCAAGCAAGAATAGAAGCTTTGAAGAAGAAGAAGAAGAAGAAGGGAAATGTAAGGATATTTTGGGTCGTTTGGGCCATATTTTCCCCATAATCCAATGACATAGGGGCCATTTAACCTAACTCATCAACTCAATCCCCATTCCTTATACCCAAATATGATATCCCTAATTCTATCCTCAATCCTCACAGCATAGAGCTAACTCCCTCTGGCGCTAGGTGCTTGCGACCAATGACGACAGGGCGAGGCGGAGAGGCTGCGATTAGCGGGCGTGCCACAAGCGGCATGAGACTGGCAGAGGCAATGGGGGCTGGAGCCTGGGTTGCCTAGGCGGTTGGGGCCGGGCCGGGGGCGAGCCAGCGAGCGTCAAGCGGCTAGTGGCCGAGCTATGACCGATGGAGGCTGCGTGGCCGTGGCGGTGGCGGTGGGGAGCCGTGGCGGGCAACAAGGTAGTCGGCACTTGGGCCTCGGCGTGAACTAGCGACGGCACAGTCGATGGGTGAGGCTCACTTAAATAGCTAGAAACTTGGAAATTGGTGATGAGATGATGTTGTGATGTTATCTACTTATCTAGTTTAGTTACATCTACTCAATACTCATGGAATATATACAATTTGTTGTAGATTTATAAAAAAGAGTCAAACGAATTTTGCATAGTTATTTCTCCAACGATCATTTCATTTCATAGCTAGTTGCTCGATATGTCCTATTTCATTTCATTGTTTGTAAATTAGTCATAATTTTCCAATCTTCTCACAAATTTAGCTGCTTTTATTCTACATATTGCTACTCGCACGTATTTATAGGCATTTGGACTATTATGTTCATTAGTTAGGTACTACTTTAAGTGTATTTTACATTTTGCTTTGTCTCTTATTTGTTTATGTATGAATTTGGATAGCATTATAGATACAAATATATGTCTGGGACGGTTTAATTACAGTAGCTGTAGCACTTTTATATTTTGTCCTACGTACGTCACTGTTTATGTCCAGACGGAAACAACTAGAGGCGGATAGATCGAGTAGTTGTGGTTCGCCGCGTCCGGCGAGTCGGCGGCGCTTGGTGGCGATGTGAGGTTTGGCGGCGATTGACTGCATCAGTTGCTCTGCTCCCTGGCGAGCTTCAGTTTCTCCTCTGTGTTGTTCTGTTCTAGGATTTGGTTTTTGGCGTAGCAAAGAAAGGGGAGAGAACTCTAATTGGCAATGAGCAACGGCTTTCGTCAGCTACTGAGTTTGTGGTGTGTTGATTTTCATCTGCTTCAGTGCAAGGTATGTATTTTAGAGCTAATTTTTAGGTATTATGTTCCTAGGGTTTGTAGATTTGTGCTTTTCGGTGAGGTGTTCTTAGTGACAATTTTTAGCATGGAGTTTGAATGTGTGTGATTGATATTGTTTGGACATCAGAGTAGTTCAGTAGTTATTTGGCTCTGTTAATATTTTTTTTATTTCTTCCAGTTCTCTATTAGTTCATATTAGACCATTTTGTTTTTACCAAGCATACTTCAGTAGTGAGCTGATTGTCACATCTGTTCATTAGCAAGTTACTAAGCTAGACCCCCACGTTTCAGTACCTAAAATGCCAATTACATGCTGTAGAGATGTTGCTTCTGACTTCAGTTGAGTAAAAAGCCCCTCTGTACACCGCCCCGTCCCCAACGCAACCTCCAGGGCGCGTTGTGCACCATCGCCACTGCCGAGCGCCGCCATCCTCGTCCCCAGCGCAGCCTCCAGGTCGTGTTGTGCGCCATCGCCACTGCCGAGCACCGCCATCCCCGTCCCCAGCGCCTGATCTCTATTGGTAATGGCTCTTTATTGGAATCACTTGGTGCGGGATGAAATGGAACCGTGGTAATAACTCATGTGTGCTTCTGTCGGTTTCAGCAACCTTGCCATGTTCGCAAATACCAAGCACCCGTGCCCCCTGTGCTCTGCCGTGCCCCGATATTGATTTGTGATCAAGTACCGCATGGATTGTATGAAAGATGTCAGTAGCTCCGTACGGCCACTAGCTTTGCCATGTCTGGAAGGCCGCGAAGCACACTCTCTCGTATTGAGCAGTTTGTGTAAAACACCACAGAAGGCTGCGAGCATTCCGTTCTGTGTGAGTGTAGAGTTATTTGAAAATTATAAATTTCAATGAGTAATGATGTTCTTGTGCTAACTCATCCTTACCGCTGCAGGGTTCGTCGTCCACACCGTCGTTAATGACAACTTGACGCCTGTCGTGGGCATGATCTTTGAAGACGAGGATGCAGCCCTCGAGTTTTACAAAGCATGTGCGCATGTTGCCGGCTTCTCCGTTCGTATTGGGCAGCGGACACTAACAAACGGTGTTTTGCAATGGAGGCGGTACTATTGTGCCAGACGTGGCTGGAAGGAAGAAAAAGGTAAGGACAAGTTGGAGGTCAAATTGAAGAGGTCATATGAGTCTAAATTGGGTAGGTGTGGGTGTGAGGCCATGTTTGGTATCAAACGGACTAACGACAATAAGTTCAGGTTAGAGACATTCGTGGAAGTGCATAATCATGGTTTTGTCTCACCTAGTAAGCAACACTTGATACGTTCTAATAGACAAGTTAATGAGAAGGCTAAGACAACATTGTTCGCATGCCATCAAGCTAGCATTGGGACATCTGGGGCTTTTAGATATCTTCATGTCAGTGAGGGTGGGTTTAAGAATGTTGGATGCACTAGGAGGGATTTGCAAAATTATCACCGTACTTTGAGAGAGAGTATAAAGTCATCAGATGCTCAGATGTTCCTTGATAACCTAGCTAGAAAGAACGAGAACAATGCTGCATTTTATTTTGACTATGTCATTGACGGCAATGGTAGGTTGGTCCATGTGTTTTGGGCGGACGCAACCTGCAGGAAGAATTATGTTCATTTTGGGGAGCTGCTATCATTTGATACAACATATAATACAAACCAATACGATATGATATTTGCACCATTCATGGGAATAAATAACCATGGGGGATGTGTTCTATTTGGGGCTGCATTGCTGATCGATCAGACGATTGAAATGTTCAAATGGTTGTTCCGTACTTTCTTAAGATGTATGACACGTGTGGCACCTAGGCTTATAATAACTGATGAAGATGCGGCCATGAAGAAGGCAATTCAAGATGTATTCCCTAATACAACGCATAGATTATGCATGTGACACATATTGAACAAACTCCCAACAAAGATTAGGCCAGATTTGAGGGATAATCGAACCTTTTACAGTTGTGTCAATTCATGTGTGTATCCCTTAGAAACTCCTGAAGAATTCGAGTCGCAGTGGGCTGATATTATTTCGGAGTTCGGTTTGCAAGATAATGAGTGGCTGGCTGTTCGATATAATATCAGGGCAGACATTCTAAGGACAACCTCAAGGTCTGAAAGCGCCAATTCTTTTTTCAATCGATAGATAGGTTACAAACATGCTTTGGTTGAGTTCTGGATCCGTTTCGACACTGCAGTCGACGAACAAAGAGAGAAGGAGCTAAGAGAAGACAATGCCACCTTTCACACGAAGCCTTAGTAGAAGACACCATGGGCAATAGAGTTGCATGGCAGTGAAGTCTTCACACATGAGGTGTTCGCGAAGTTTCAGAAGGAGGTTATTGCTGCTAGGGACAATTGTGTTGTTGAGAGCACGACACAAGTGTGCGACCTTAAAGTGACAGTGGTGAAGGAGGATGGCAAGAAGGTTAGAAAAGTCACATGTGACACTAACACCATGATTGCTCAGTGCTCGTGCATGTTGTTTGGCACTCATGGAATTGCTGAATGAGCTTCCTAGTCATTATGTTTTGAAAAGGTGGACTGCTAACTGCAAGAGGGAGGTTGTATTTGATGAGAATGGCAATGTTCTTCAGGAGAAGCCCAAAGATCCCACAGAGGACGAAATTGAAGAGTTGGCTTCCGAGATGCGAAAAGACTTAGAAGATTTGATACATCGAGCTAGCCCTTCACTTCCTTATATGCAGAATGCTAGAGGGAAACTAAAAAGGTTTATGCATGAGATAAACCAGGAAATTCCTGCCTGGCAGCAAAATAGAGTAGAGGAGGTTGAAGCGTATCTTGGGTGTGGCATCCACGATCAAATCGATATATTGCATGTGAGACAATCTCACTAGAGGGAAATGCAAGAGGAATCGGCCTGGGGAGAACAAGCAGAAGAAGTCTCAGGGAAAGGTCGCTTGCATGTGTAGGACATGCAATGAGATCGGCACCCACGACAGCCGCAACTGCCCTTTAAGGAAGCTAGCAAAATAATCATACCCATACGGAATTCTAGCATGACTTGTACTACCTTTCATAGCATTCCATTGATATTTTATTCTAGTACTCATTGTCTAACATATTCAGTATTCAGGTTTGCTTTGTATGTGGCTGCAAAGGAGGTGGCTTAGCAGGAGTTGTAATATCTGCTTTGTATGTGGTATGGACTTGTAATATGTAGCATGAACTTGTAATGGACATTTTCGGCAATGATCTTATGGACTTGTAATATGTAGTATGGACTTGTAATGGACATGTTCTGCAATGATCTTATGGACTTGTAATATGTAGTATGGAATTGACTCAAGGATTAGTTCATGTTGTGTTTCGAATTGGTGATTGTGAATCATGAGTCCATGTGAAATGCAATTGCCTCAGATCATTGTACTCACATGTTTCGAATTGGTGATTGTGAATCTTGATTCCATGTGAATTGCAATTGCCTCTGATCATTGTACTCACATGTTTCGAATTGGTGATTGTGAATCATGAGTCCATTGTACAGTATCAGGTTTTGAATGTCAACTAACATGCTAGGGGTGAAAAACTTGATACCTGATACCTGAGTTACCAGCCAGGTGTATCAGGTGACATGCTTGCACTTTGTACACAATCGAGTTTGGTCCTGGTGGCCCGACATGCTAGGGGTGAAAATCCTCATACACGATAAGCGAGATGCAGGGTTACCGGCCCGGTATGTCACCCGATGTCGATTCGGCCTGATTTCGAATGTAAACCGAATTTAGTATCAGGTATATCAGGTTTTCACCCAGTATCAGTTCAGCATAGATTTCGGATGTAAACCTTTACCTAGCCAAATCAGTTGAGTACAGCAATGTGCAATCATCAAGTTTTGGTTCCAGGTGGGGCAATTGATCTGACATCGGTGTAAGGCAATTGATTCGACAATTGATGCTGACATCGGGCAATTCAGAAACATTCCAAACACTTCAACAAACACTCTAAAATTTTTACAGGATAGAAACATTATGTTTCATACATTGCTAACACTCTATCATTCATAGATCCAGAACCATTACATAGAAACAACGTAGCCATTACACATTTAATTGACATTCTTCGCAATGAATAATCCTAGGGAAAACATTAAACATGCAACAAGAACCATTTTAAACTTCTCATCTGCAGCCGCCGATTTCAGGATAGACTTGTTAATCTGGACCAACGACTTGTTCATTTCAGCTAAATGTGCCAACACATTGTCGTCGACAGGGGAAACAAATGGCTATGCTCGGTGTGCACTGCTCAACTTCAACCCAACCAAATGTATCTCATATTGATCTTTCCACATGAAAGTGTCACAACCGCTAGCATATACGCACAAAAACACGGCAAGGTTTTGTCTTTGGATTGATTGGGAGCGAGGCTAGATATATTGTTCTCGATTTAGAAATAAGGTTTTGTATTGAACAAACTTACGACGATGTTGTTAGGGCATTTGTAATACTCTTTTCCTCAATTCTTGAGCTCCAGACCTTTGCCCAAATCATCTTCACACCACATTTTGGGCATGGCACAAGCTGAAGCCCCCCAGAAGGCCCCGACGCAGACGCCTCCAACTGCAACACTTTCTTCGCACAATCCATTGACATCTACACAACATATTCCAACAGGAAATCCATTCACATGTACACTCAGTTGTAGCAAGGGGACTCGGTGCAAGCGAATGTTCGGAGGGGACTCGGTGCAAAGGAATGGAGTGCCTGGGGGCGGCAGCAAGGGGATGGAGCGGCACAGTCGCAAGGGGCCAAACCCTAGTGTCCATCACCTGCGCTCAAGGGGATGGAGCGGCGCACGGGGCTAGGGGGCGGCGGCAAGCAAGGAGCGGCACGAATGGGGGCGGCAGCAAGGGGATGGAGTGGCGCAGATGGGGCGGGGCCGGCGGCGGCGGCGCAAAACCCTAGAGAGAAGACTCGACGGGGCAGGGCGGGGCGGGTTGGTTGCTTACCTCGGGGCCGTCGTGGGTGACTGGGCGTAGACGGCTTGGAGCGGCCACGCTACGGCTGTGGGAGAACGGCGAATGCTGGCTCGGGAGGGAGGCGAATGGGGATCGGCGCGGGGGAGGCGAATGGCGAAGCGAAAGAGAAAAGAAGCGTCGGCGCGGGGGAGGCGAAAGAGCAAAGGCGTCGTAGGGGGGTTTCGGAAGAAGGCGATCACGAGAGGTGGGGCCGATCGAGCCGTCGATTCTTGCCGTGGAGGGATGGGATTGCGTGTGTGCATATGTGCACAGAATGCTTCATGTGCACAGGATACTTCCCCAATAAAAGAACGGTTTTGTTATTGCAAAGTCACCTGTAAATTTCTTAAATCCCATTCAATTCTGTGGCCGTCCGATTTGATTTGAGATGGTCATGGACTCGTGGTATTTGATTTGATTAACAGGTCCAATATATGCTATGGGATGTTGTTAATTGGACCCGTCCCATTAAGACATGTGCAACTCAATCCCTATCCCGTGGCGGACGCAACCCTTGAGCGTGCATGGGAGTGTGCATTAGCTCTAGTCACCGCACCTCTAGAACCCTCTGCTCTAGTCTCCTCAAATGCAGTCAAGTACATGGACGGAGCATTTGCTGTCGGTGACGCAAGCAAGAAGGAAAGAGCAAGCAAGAATAGAAGCTTTGAAGAAGAAGAAGAAGAAGAAGGAAATGTAAGGATATTTTGGGTCGTTTGGGCCATATTTTCCCCATAATCCAATGACATAGGGGCCATTTAACCTAACTCGTCAACTCAATCCCCATTCCTTATACCCAAATATGATATCCCTAATTCTATCCTCAATCCTCACAGCATAGAGCTAACTCCCTCTGGCGCTAGGGTGCGCGCGGCCAATGACGACGGCGGGGCGAGGCAGCGAGAGGCCTGCAGTTGGCGGAGGCGTGCCACAAGCGGCATGAGACTGGCAGAGGCAATGGGGGCTGGAGCCTGGGTTGCCTAGGCGGTTGGGGCCGGGCCGGGGGCGAGCCAGCGAGCGTCAAGCGGCTAGTGGCCGAGCTATGACCGATGGAGGCCTGCGTGACCGGCGGCGGTGGCAGAGGCTGGGGGCCAGCGGCGGCGGCAACAAGGTAGTCGGCACTTGGGCCTCGGCAGCGAACTAGCGACGACAGGTCAGTGGACTGAGGCTCACTTAAATAGCTAGAAACTTGGAAATTGGAATGATGAGATGATGTTGTGATGTTATCTACTTATCTAGTTTAGTTACATCTACTCGATACTCATGGAATATATACAATTTGTTGTAGATTTATAAAAAATAGTCAAACGAATTTTGCATAGTTATTTCTCCAACGATCATTTCATTTCATAGCTAGTTGCTCGATATGTCCTATTTCATTTCATTGTTTCTAAATTAGTCATAATTTTCCAATCTTCTCACAAATTTAGCTGCTTTTATTCTACATATTGCTACTCGCACGTATTTATAGGCATTTGGACTATTATGTTCATTAGTTAGGTACTACTTTAAGTGTATTTTACATTTTGCTTTGTCTCTTATTTGTTTATATATGAATTTGGATAGCATTATAGATACAAATATATGTCTGGGACGGTTTAATTACAGTAGCTTTAGCACTTTTATATTTTTGTCCTACGTACGTCACTGTTTATGTCCAGACGGAAACAACTAGAGGCGGATAGATCGAGTAGTTGTGGTTCGCCGCGTCCGGCGAGTCGGCGGCGCTTGGTGGCGATGTGAGGTTTGGCGGCGATTGACTGCATCAGTTGCTCTGCTCCCTGGCGAGCTTCAGTTTCTCCTCTGTGTTGTTCTGTTCTAGGATTTGGTTTTTGGCGTAGCAAAGAAAGGGGAGAGAACTCTAATTGGCAATGAGCAACGGCTTTCGTCAGCTACTGAGTTTGTGGTGTGTTGATTTTCATCTGCTTCAGTGCAAGGTATGTATTTTAGAGCTAATTTTTAGGTATTATGTTCCTAGGGTTTGTAGATTTGTGCTTTTCGGTGAGGTGTTCTTAGTGACAATTTTTAGCATGGAGTTTGAATGTGTGTGATTGATATTGTTTGGACATCAGAGTAGTTCAGTAGTTATTTGGCTCTGTTAATATTTTTTTTATTTCTTCCAGTTCTCTATTAGTTCATATTAGACCATTTTGTTTTTACCAAGCATACTTCAGTAGTGAGCTGATTGTCACATCTGTTCATTAGCAAGTTACTAAGCTAGACCCCCACGTTTCAGTACCTAAAATGCCAATTACATGCTGTAGAGATGTTGCTTCTGACTTCAGTTGAGTAAAAAGCTAGATTATTATCAGCAGAGTACAAACGACTCCATCTAACCATGAGTCCAATCATTGCCTCGTGGTGAAAGCCAATTACCCCAAAGTGCCCTCTTATCTGGTGTAGGACTTTGGCTTGTTGGACAATCCTAATATTAGTGATTTAATGTCCTCAATATGGACCATATTTGTATTAAAAAAGCTATCTCAAATAAGAATTAGACCATGGAATTAATATTGAAAAGTGCTAATTAGATAACGTGTGAACTAGTCATGTCAAATTAAAACTTGCATTCTATTTTAACTAAACTTTAAGTTCTATGCAGTGTGCAATTTTAGTTCTTATTCAGTGTAATTTCCGTTTAACCTTTTTGAATAGGTCCCTTCTAAACATGGCACTAGCGTTTTCAGTAGTTTAATTCGTTGTATGTGTTTCATTGGTTTGTGGATCACATCATGTAGTTACTAGCTCATCTAGGCCACTTTTTTGTTGTTGGTTTGATTCTATTTTATGTAAGGCTTCAGTTAAGTTGTAATTTTATGTCATTACTGTTAGGAATAGTAACTTGTATTCTCAGAGAGCCAATGGGCCAGTATATATAGACAAATACAGGAAGTAAATATGCAAATAACTCCTTATAACAATGGGGAATAACACAACTATACATATATCTCTAACAACCCCCTCAAACTCATGGTGGATCAACAACACTGAGTTTGGAGAGGTAGAAACCGTGTTGTGCTCGAGTCTGGGCCTTCGTAAAGAAATCCGCTATCTGAAGCTCGGAAGGCACATACTGAAGAGCAATCACCAGATCATGCACACAATACCTCATGAAGGAAGCGTCAACACCAATATGCTTGGTGAGCTCATGCTTCCGCGAGGTCACGCAGACATCTTGATAGCACCTATACTGTCTGACAAGAGAGGAGTTGGTGTAGTGACAGAAACACCAAAATTCTCAAGTAACCACCGGAGCCAGGTAATCTCTGCTGTCAAGAGAACTATAGTTCGTAACTCAGCCTCTGCACTCGAACGGGATACTGCAGTCTGTTTCTTCGTCTTTCAAGCAATGAGAGAACCACCAAGAAAAACACAGTAAGCAGAGATAGACCGGCGATCAGATGGATCGCTGGCCCAAGTAGCATCCGAATAAGCCTGAAGTTGTAACGAGATGGAGTGTGGAAAGAAGAGACGGCGAGATATAATCCCACAAAGGTATCGCAGAACTCGAAGAAGGTGGATGTAGTGGACCTGAGTGGGAGCAGAGACAAGCTGACTCAGAATGTGGACTGGATAAGTGATATCCGGACGAGTAATAGTAAGGTAGACAAGACTCCCAACAAGATGACGATAGCGAGTCGGATCAGAAAGAGGCTCACCATCAAAGGGCCGGATATGAACATTGAGCTCCATAGGAGTCTCAACAGTACGCTGGTCAGTGAGAGAAGTGCGATCAAGAAGATCATGAATATACTTCTCTTGGGACATAAAGAAACCATCTGGAGTGGAAGTAACCTTAATCCCAAGGAAGTAACGAAGAGGACCAAGATCCGACATAAGGAACTGCTCACTCAGACGAGCCTTGACAAAAGGCAATGTACTCAGAATCATCTCCGGTGATGATCATATCATCAACATATAGAAGAAGAAGAGTCCGACCACGAGACGAAGTGTGGAAAAAAGAGCGGGATCATGATCACTAGTGAGAAGCGGCGGTGACTACAGAGGAGAAGCACTCAAACCAAGCACGAGAGGCTTGTTTAAGGCCATAGAGAGAGCGACGAAGACGATAGACCATGCCCTTAGGAACAAAATACCCAGGTGGCGGATGCATGTAGACCTCCTCACGCAGCTCGCCATTAAGAAAGACATTCTTGACATCAAGCTGAGAAACGGACCAATGGCGAACAAACGCCACAGAAAGAAGAGTACGGACAGTGGTCATGTGGGCTATAGGAGCAAAAGTCTCATCATAGTCACGACCATGCTCTGCTGGAAATACGAGCAACAAGGCGCGCCTTATAGCGCTCAAGAGAGCCATCAGAGTGAGTCTTAATCTTATAGACCCACTTACACGTGATGGGACGAGAGTGAGATGGAAAAGGAACAAGATCCCAAGTATCAGTACGCTCGAGAGCAACAATCTCCTCGGCCATAGCATGCTGTCACTCAGGGTGAGTAACAACATCCCGGTAGGAGACATGCTCATGAGTAGCTGCACCAGCAAAACCAAAACGGGTAGGAGGCTGAATCGACTGACGATCGCGGAGACCGTAGCGAGGAGATGATGACACATCAAAGGAAGATAGAGCATCAGGAGAAGATGAAACATCAGGGGAAGATGGCTCATCTGGAAAAGCCTCAATACGAGGTCGACGAGTGTAAAAGAGAGTGGGAGGAGTCGAGGAGCGCGGTGGGCCAGACGGCGACAGCGACTTGCGGAGAGACCTCGAGGAGGTAATGTGGAGACTCGGTGGGGCCGGGTGGGCGAGGCAAGGCGAGAGATAGGTGTATCTGGAAAAGTCAAAAAAGGCGGGGACTCCACAGGAGAAACCGAAGGAGGGCAGGCGTGGGTAGAAGGGGCGAAACTTCGTCAAAAGCCACATCTCGAGAAATCTGCATCCGTCGACCAACAGGGTCCCAACACCGATAGCCCTTGTGCTCGGCATTGTATCCCAGAAAAACACACTCAATAGACTGAGCAATCAGTTTGGTGCGTTCTCGATGTGCAAGGAGAACATAGCAAACGTAGTCAAACAGACGAAGGGCAGAGTAGTTTGGAGAAAAATCACGAGGGCGCTCAGCAGGATCGACCTAAAAGAAGCGAAGAGAATTTGAATGTTGGCGAGATAGGTGGTAGTGGAAGCGGCCTCGGCCCAAAAATGAGGTGGAATAGGCGGCAATCATCGAGTGCGAGTGTCTCAAGGAGGTGGCGATGCTTGCGCTCAGTGACACCATTCTGAACATGAGCACCAGGACAAGAGAACTAAGCGAGGTGCCACCTTCGGCAAGAAAGCTGCGCAGTGTAGAGAGGTACTCGGCAGCAGAGTCAATACGAAAAACACGAATAGGAGTGGAAAACTGTGTGCGAACCATAGTAGCAAATTATTTATAGATAGACAAAGCCTCACTACGAGAAGACATAAAATATATCCAAGTGTGGCAAGAGAAGTCATCTATAAAAAGATATAATATCGATGGCCCCATTTCGAAAGGAAGAGAGCCAGACCCCAAACATCTGAATAAATAAGATCAAATGGTCGCTGAGACACAGACTCACTGTGAGAATAGGGAAGCTGAATCTGTTTCCCTAACTTACAGCCCTGACAATCTAAAGACACGTTTCATGAGACAGACCCCAGAAGACCACGACGGACTAAAGATGACAAACGAGATCCATGCAGATGACCAAGACGATGATGCCACTACTGGAAAGAGCTGGTAGACGGAGTGGCAGAAGCAGAAAGACTAGCGGCGACGGTGGCAGCGGAAGGAAGGTGAAGCCAGTCAAGCTCCTAGAGACGCCTAGGGCCAGAACCAACCAGAGCCCCCATGTGACGGTCCTAAACACAACAAGAGTCAGAGTCAAGAATGGCCCGACAACCAAGGTCAGTAATCTGTCCAGCCGAAAGAAGCTGCATGGTTAGGCGAGGAACATGAGCAACAGAAGAAACATGAAAGGATGAGTTGTTAAGAGGTCCTCGACCAGAGACAGAAAGAGAGGTACCATCAACAGTAAGAACACTGACAGGGGAATCAAGAGGTGTAATGAAAGACAAAGTGGAAGAATCAGAAGTCATGTGAAATGATGCTCCTGAATCAAGAATCCATGGGGAGGTACCTGACTGTGTAGAAGGTGGTTTCTCATTGCAGAAAAGTCGATGCAGAACACGCAAAACACATCGAGGAGAACACAGGCGGCAAGCAAGCGTCGAAGTCGGCTATGTCACCTTAGTGAGCTAAACTTGAAGAAGTCGATCGCGAGGCGTCGATGTAAAGCACCGGTGCGATGCTAGGAGAAGAATGGCGTGAAAGATGTCGCTGCTTCTTATAGCACTAGGATGTGGCCGACTTTTTCGCGATAGGAAGCGGTGAGGCGACCACCGCGGAGATGGGCGGCCACCACCACCACCTGTGCGACCAGCGGAGGAGGCGATGTCTTGGCGTGGAAGCGATCGGTGTAGCGGTGGGCGGCGGCGGCGGGGAGGAGTGGCATCGGACCGGCACCACTCGGGCGAGTCTCCTCTGCACATATCTCGGTAGAGCCTCGGAAGAGTGACACGAGGTGGCGTGCAAGCGAAACGCCTGCCTGCTCGAACTCGGGGCGAAAGCGAGTAAGGAACTTCGTGAGACACGCTGAAACTCCGGTCGGCACGTCTGGCCAGGCGGCCAGAGCGAGGGCGGCGGCCGGCGGTCTGAAGAGAGTCAGCCCGGCGCCACAGTGAGAACTACGGCGTAGAAAGGCGTCAGCGGTAGCATCACCCTCTTTGAAGAGAGTGCTCTGGCGAACCAGCGGCGGTGAGGCATCTCTAGAGGTTCGTAGTCTTGTGACGAAGGTGAGTCCACATCTGGATAGTCGAAGGAAGTCCCACAACCTCAGAAGAGAACTGAGGCTGTACACTGGCGATGAAGACAGCAGCAGCCTGAGCGTCGTCGTCACACCACTGAGTGTAGACGGTCAATCGATCCATGTAGGAATCCAGAGCCTCTTGGTAGATAGAGACAGCCTTCTCATCAGCAAGGCCAGCAGTCTCGACAGCAGCCTTGTCGACTGTCGGGGTAGCACAACAGATGTAGGCTCCATCGGAGGAGTAGGGCAAGGGGGGCAGGTGACATCACTAGGGAAGACGCCCTAGAGACGAATACTACGCATGTGGATGCGCATGTGAGACACGAAGTCGGTGTAATTAACACCATCGAAGATCACCGGGCAGCGAGGGAGGGAAACGGTGCCCATTGGTAGGCGGCACTGGATGGCACGGCGACCAAGGCAACGAAGTCTAACAGGCGGAGCTGTATGGCGCGGCGGTTAGAACGGCATTTTTTTACATTTTCTCTTCACGGACCGGTCGAAACACCCCTTTTAATGGGCACGTGCCTTCCAACCGCGTGCACACGAGTGGGGGACTGGGGTTCCCCCCTTTCGGCGACGGCGGTGAAGGACTCACCGGCGGCGGTGGGTGAAGGACTCGCCTGAGGCGATAGCGGCGACGGGGAAGGCTGGCCGGGCGCCCGACGGCTCATTGGCGTCGCGACAGCGAGGCTTCGCGGCGTCGGCGGATCGGCGACCGAAGCCGTCTGGCGGATCGGCGGCAGGGGGCGAAGCGAGAGGAGCTCCGGCGACGGATTCGTAGCCGAGTAATCCGTTGCGGCTTCCCGGCGGCGAACTTCGGCCTCGGCGGCAGCGGGAAGCCGTCACGGTCTTCAAGCGACACCGGAACGATGGAGGTGTCGGCGACGAGGATCTGAGACGTCGGCGGCGGTAGGGAGATAATCCGTTGCCGGCCTCTGGGCGACGAACTCGGCCTCAGGCGACGACGGTAAGCCGTGCGGCGGATCGGCGACAGGGGAACGATGGTCTCCAGGTGACATCGGCAACGATGGAGGCGTCGGTGACAGGGGATCTGGAGGCGTCGACGACGGCCGGGGAGAGCGACATCAAACTAGTGGTGGCAGTAGGGAAGAAGGAAAGCGGCGTGGCTAAGGGCAGTTCTTGGCGTCCGGAGAGTAACCTAACGGGCTCTGATACCATGTTAGGAATAGCAACTTGTATTCTCAGTGGGCCAATGGGCCAGTATATATGGACAAGTACATGAGGTAAATATGCAAATAACCCCTTATAACAATGGGGAATAACACAACTATACATATATCTCTAACAATTACTAGTTCAATGCCCGTGTGTTGCTATAGATTAAAAAAATATGATAAACTCTAGAACTCGAGAACCACAAATATTTTAAATTTCAACCCAACTGTTTTTGTCTCACCATTACATTTACGTTACATTCAGTGTTCGTGCATTGTTATGGATAAAAATAATCATGTTACCCCACCGAGCAGCCATCCATGGGCTCAGTCGAAAATGTCACCATCGGGAGCTCTATTATAGTGTGTGTCACACCTCTGTTGTGATGCCCAAATTGTGCTGCATCCTGGCCCCTGCGCCATGCCCACTTGTTCTGTGTGTTTAGACTTTGTATTCTCGATGGGTTCTATATACATGAATTGGTGGAGGCGCTGATGTCTCTCATGGAGAACGATTCACTTTTCATAGTTTACGTGATACAATATCGCTCATCTCTGGCTCCATTGTTCAACATGATTGAACTTTACAAGAGGATGTATCATTTTGTGTGAGAAATTTTGTGACGTTCAGATTTCCTTGCTTTCCCTGGAACGGGCAATTCCTTATTCAGTCTAATCATTTTTACGTGTTTTTTTAATAGCATCAACTACAACCAGAACCCTTCTGGTGACCAGGGAGAGGAAGTAATGGGGTACAATAGAAACAACATTGAACATGAGCTAGAGCACGATGTGGTTGTCA
Organism: Hsuehochloa calcarea; assembly: GCA_036346395.1. Taxonomy (NCBI): domain Eukaryota; kingdom Viridiplantae; phylum Streptophyta; class Magnoliopsida; order Poales; family Poaceae; genus Hsuehochloa; species Hsuehochloa calcarea. The sequence continues at coordinate 119,690 of JAYEVG010000044.1, read as the reverse complement.
GATCGAATCGGAAGCCAGCTTTCACATATGTCACAATGGGCTCACATTATGTTTTGTTGTACTAGAATGCATTGCTATCACATTGTGTGGAGTAGAATCATAAAAATTGATGTAACACAATACAACAAACAATAAATCAACTCAAGGACACTCACCTTGGGTTTTGGGTGTTATGTATATGTGTATATGGCCCATATGTATTTATGAGCCATGAGGCCCATTTGCCCTTGTTAGGGTTTGTAATGTAGTATATATATACTACAGTATTGATCTAATATAATTGAGAAGTTGTACTTTAACATGGTATCAGAGCAATAATCTTCTCCACCAATCTACTACGCCACGCGCTGGTCTTCATCGCCATAATCTTCTCCACCAATCTACTACGCCACACGCCGGTCTTCATCGCCAGGTCGCCGCTTCCTCACACGCCGGTCTCCATCGCTGGGTCGCCGCTTCCTCACGCGCCGGTCTCCATCAGCCACCTTCGATCTCGGCAGCGCCATTGAGTCGCAGTGCCGCCGGATCTCCCGACGACGCCGCCGAGTCGCAGCCGTGCCTGAATCTCTCGACGACGACGCTGGGTCTCCCGACGATCGCCTGCCTCACGCGCCGGTCTTCACCGCCGGGTCGCCGCTTCCTCACGCGTCGGTCTCCATCGCAGGGTCGCCGTTTCTTCACGCGTCGGTCTCCATCAGCCACCTTCGGATCTCCTCACGCCGCCTAGGTCTTCTCTTCTCCGACGCCATCAGGCTCCGCTCGAGTTTCCTCCGACGCTGGATTTTCTCACGCGTCTCCTCCTCACGCGCCGCCTCCTCACAAGCGGCAGTTCAGTCGGGCGAAGAGGAAGAGGAGGCGAGGGGCTCGGGTCGGCAGGCGAAGGGGGCGAAGGGAGGAAGAGGAGGCGAAGGGCCGGGTCGGCAGGCGAGTCGGAAATTAAAGAGGACTCGGGTCGATCGGTCGGCAGTCCATTGCTCGGGTTGATCGGGTGCGGTCTTGATGGGAAGGAAGGCTCGCTCGGGTGCGGCAGCAGAGGAACCGTTTTTCATCAGAGGAGCAGTTGATTTTATTGAGCTGGTTGGCCTCCGATTGAGTAGGTAACATTGGTAAAATGACTTCTGGTATTTCTACTTTCGGTATGGGAGGTGCTCTTCTAGCTTCGGATATCAAGTTAGATGGTCAAAATTATCGTGAGTGGTCGTCATCGGTCCGCATGCTTCTTCAGTCCATTGGTCTTCTCTCGTATATTACGGCAGATCCTCCGACCGAGAAGATTGATGTGAAGGAAGCTATTGTGTGGCGAAGTGCTGATGATCGTGTTATGGGTATCTTATGTCACAGTGCTAAAATTTCAATCAGGATGGATTTCATTGATCTTCCAAGTTCTCGCAAGATGTGGGAGTATCTTCAGCATCGTTATGAAGCGGAACCCGGTCTGCACGTCGTTTTCTCTTTACAAACTCTTCATGATCTCGTCGGCGGAGATGTCTATTGAGAATCTGCAGTTCTTTCACTCGCATTTCACAGCAGTTGACCTCCATGGTTCCTTTTTCTTGTCTTTGGATGTCTTGGTACATGCGAGAAAGGCGGGTCATGATCTGCGAGAATCTAATGTTCACTTTTGTTATGCGCCTTCGCCCGGAATTTGAGTCTATTCGCGCTCAACTACTGGGACGTGCTGTTCTTCCAACCATGGAGGAGGCCCTTGCTGCGTTGATTGCTGAGGAGACTCGACTTCGCTCTCTGTTATTCGGATTGACACCACCTCAGTCTGTTCTTGCGGCACCTCATCAGGAGGTTTATCAGCCTATTCCACTCCCTGAAGAGAGGTACCATATCACTCTCATGTGGTTATGGTGTGAAGAACCTTCCGGGAACTCCACCACCGCACACCCAACACACACAACCGCCTGCGAATCGAAGCTAACACAAGCCAAAGTACTAAGTCAAGAGAGGTACCATATCACTCTCATGTGGTTAGCACGCAAAAGTCCTTGGATCAATGGTGCAAGTAATTCAGTCATGGTTGACTTGGGCACAAACCATTCACATCTGACGATCACACCATACATACCATTTGCCTAAGTCTAAATCTTTTTGTTTTTAGTTTTAGTTTTTTCAAATACAATTACAAACATGAGTACCCTGACCCAAGTAATTAAAGTGATGATGTACCAACCATCGCCGAAGCGATGATCCCCATGCTACCGTTCTAAGCATTGCTAAGCATACCGACTCGCATACTATACATCTAGACTCTATACCATCCACCGAACACTAACATCTGCAGGAATAATAACTTAGGGCTAGTGGCAAAGAATAAACATTTGCTACATTTCATGCATCTAATAGGAATAACTACCTCCAACGAAAAATAATTATTCAAGTAAAACATGCATACATACAAGTTGCAAATAAGATATTTTGTAACAAAAGTAATAGGAGCAAGATGATCAACGAGGCTGCTTGCCTTACTGGAGATATCCGGCTTGTTGCAGAGGGTCACTCTCGTATAGGATAGAATCGTCAAAATCTAGCGAAGGAATGGAAAAGCACCAATAAGAACGGATAATGCCGAATAAACTAAAAAGTTCAAAGTCATCAAAAAAAAATCATGGAATTTACACAGAAGGTATATCATGATTTTAAAAAGAGATTATAAATAAAAATTACTTGATTTGGATTTCGCATGCAAAAGTTATAGCCTAAACAAAACTGCCGGGAAAGAAAATCACAAAAATTGCTTTTGGTTACTATTTATGCAAAAATTTCCAGGGGGTTGGTGATCATGAAAATCTAATGGTAGATATATCATGACATTCCAAGTACAACAAAATTTGATTCACTTCATTTGAAGTTAAAATAAATTTTCTACGCATTTTCAAAGTTATGACATTAGTGAGCAAATAATTTAAAAACAAAATTTTGAGTAATAGGGACATACTCAAAACCTATACTACATTAAATTAAATTTACATAGGAATCCCACAAAATTGATTTCACTCCATTTGGAGTTATAGAGAAATACTTATGCATTTTTGAAGTTTAACAATATTTTTAGTACAACAATAATACTAAACCGAAGGTAATTTTTCTAACAATATTTTCTGGAAAATAAAAATGGCTCAAACTTTTTTTTATCTTAAATTAAATTCAAAAAGGAATCAAACAAAATTTGAATAATCAAATTTGGAGTTAAACTAAATTACTTATGCAATTTTGAAGTTTAACCAATTTTCAGTACACAAATAATCCATTTCGGAATTTATAAAAGTATTTAATACTTTTTATACCTAGGCTTACCTAGCCACAGTCGATGACATGTGTGTTCCACTGCATAGTGTTGTTTTTATTTTAACTTCTGAATTAAATTATACTGACAAGTGGGGTCCACCTGCAGCCACTTGGCTCACGGTAACAGTGCATGGACCGAAGGTCCACGCACTCGGAAACTATATAAGGAGATGCTTGTGGCTATTGGGACATACGAGTTGATGTGAGTTGCTCCAAACTCTAACCGCCATCTTCTTGAGAGAGCCTTCCCATGCGACTTGGTGCTAGCACACCAGCGTACAGTGTTCCTTCCCCGGACATGCGGATACCGTGAAGGTGCTACTACGGTTGCTGTTACGCTTGAGGACGATACACTACTTCTCAAGGAAAGCGATTGGTTGCTAGAGGAGACGATCGACTACGACCACTACATCAATATGCTCTTAGTTGGACCAGGCTACTCCAACTCTTCTTCCGCTATACTGCGTGTCTGGTGGTAACGATCTGTGATCTCTTGCTTAAGAATTTTTGAATTACCAGCTAGTGTAGTCTACCCGTATCCCTTCAGCTGGCGCCGTCGTGCCCCCCTACCACCGGCGACAAGCTCAAGAAATTCATGCTCGGGCGAGCTTTGCATTGTCCGAAGCGGACAAGTCCTGTGCAAGCTTAATTAAGGAGCAAATCTATGTCTATAGGGATAAATAGTAATTACTATCGGCTACTTAATGAATCAAGTTTCACTGCCATGCTCGACCACGGGCAGAAATCCACGTGTATTAATGCCCTGAGCTTTGCAATGAGACACTAACGATCGTGCCCCACCGTTTTAATGCGCACTGGATGCTGGTCCATGGACCGGTGAACCGAGCACTTAGATGATGATCCACGCACTGTTTCTTAGACTGAGTCACTGACTGTGGGTCACACTCGTCAGTAAATAGATTTCTTTAGGAAAATAAATGAAATAAAATACATGGGGCCCACCTGTCATTCATTGTAATATTTCCGGATAGAAAATAAATCAAAAGAAAAAGGAAAGGGAGCGGGTCCCACTTGTCAATGAGAGATTCTCTCTCTCTCTTTTCTTTTACAAGATTTAATTTAGGTCTAGACTTCGGAGAGCCCGTTCTCACTCATTTCAACTCTGATTTGAGTCATTTTTTTTTTCTAAATTTGTCTAAATTCAAACCCTACCCAACCCAACCAAAAACACTCATTTTGGGTTCATTTGAATTTTTGAATGCATTTTGAATTCTTGTGTGCTTATTTGAATTTCTGGTTATATTCGCATATATAGAAGGCGAAGCTCCCGAAGACCCTCAAGTCGATCATGAACAAGATCAGTAGTACCTAGAACAAAGTGAGTCAATACATTGATTATTCCTATTTTTTCAATTATATTATTTTATATTATAAAATTGCATTGCTATGATTTATCTATATATGTTGGTCTAAGTTCATAGTTAATACCTTAATGATAATTACGTATAAATTCTCAACCCTTGAACTTGGACATTATCCTTGTCATAGTAGATTAATGGGATACCTAATAGCCACTAATTACATACTTAAAAGTCATGCCTAGCTTTGAGTAGTAACATGGTCATGTGGGCAATAAATTGCCCGACATCACTTAACCATTTGAAAATGAAATTGGGTAGTCGGGGCTGGAGCCTAATTGGTATAAAGGTATGTTGGACTAGAAATGTATTTTCAAAACAAAGGAAAACCCAAAAATAGATTTAGACTCGGTGGCTGGAAAGAGTGGCTGGTGGTAGTGATGCACGGCGGTGGGGATATGGGGAAATACCGTCCGAATCAATAAAGGACCAAATTCTTGTGATGACCTCTCGTGTAAAAACAGTGCACCCACAAGTCTAAAATGGGTATGATCTGGCTAACTAATTTATCCGCCGCTTCACAACTTCGCCATTGGCGGGTGTGTGATATGGGTATGGGTAGAAGCCACATGTAAACTACATGGGGCAAACGGGAGACCTCTAGGGGTGAGGCCCAAGGAGGTGATACCTAGTGGTGTGGGTTTGCATTGAGGTGGGTCATTGTAAAGGCCTTGTGACAATCATCTTAGTCGTACACCTATGGAAGTGTGTACTCAGACATTATGAGTTGATTGTCTCTTGTGGGTAAAGTGTACAAACTCTGTAGAGTAAGAAAACTATCTAGATAATCTTACTCACGATCAAGAGTGGTGTCGGGAACTTGCTTGAACTAACTTTCATTTTATAAAATAATTTGTGTGTGGAATAGAAAGTTGAGATTTGAGATGGCCCGGTCAAGACCAGTGGTAAGTATGGGAATGTGACCTGAGAAATTAATATGGGCATTGAGTGGACGGAGCCACTCAATGGCATGGGAGATTGGAATCTCCACTAGTACTTTACAACAAAACTCAGTTTATAAAACTTGTGTTAGTTAAAATGCTAAGTCTCAGAAAATTTGCTACTATTTAAACTAATTCAAACTTGGCTTGGTACAAATAAAAGAACCATGAACCTCCCTTGATTAGCCTTGCATATATAATAATTGCATTATGTGTTGGCTTGCGAGTACAGTTGTGTACTCAGGCTCCCTTAATATAATCTTTCAGAGCCGTATGACCAAGACCTGTATGCCTACCACTTGGCATCTGGACCAGATAATAGAGAAGACATAGAAGCTTAGGTCGGGACCCCTAGTCGCTTACCTGTGAGCAGAGTGAATGGATCCATCACTACTTCTTTTACTTTCACTCTTATTGTACTAAAGTACTTTGTGTGTTGTGCTGGCCTACTTGGCTTTTTGTAAAACAGTTGGTCGTAGGGCCCGTGTTGTAATATATTATGTTAATATATCATGTTGAATGCGATGTATATGAATAATCTAAAGATGTATCTGTGTGCTAATCTACTGATCCAAGAAATAACACAAGTTTATACAAAAAAAAATTCCAAAGTACAAATTTAGGATCAACAAAAGTGAATTGCGGGTTCATAATAGATTGATTGCCTTTTCGGACTTAAATGATTAATACTCAAGGCCTATTATGCTAGATCCAAAACGACGGAGCTAGTACTAGAATAGGTTCAATTACTAGTGCAAGGATAGATAGGCAATAGCTTAATCTAGGGTCATGAAAAGAACGTACAAAAGGGCTCGCAGTCTATTGAAAATTTGGTGCCGATTGATTATGCAGCGGTGATAGTGCGAACTCCCCGACAACGGCAGAAATAATAAACACCAAAGAGGAACATGACGTAAAGGAGAACCAAGATCTTATATATATATATATATATGAAAACGTATCTAGTGCTAATGGGTAATTCAGTGCTAAAGTGTTAATATCAATCTTGACCGTTGGATCTGAATTGAACAACCAAGATTAATACGGACTCTCACCTCTAAACTATTTAATCACTTTGCATGCTCCCACATTCAATGCACCTTCATTAATGTGTCTTTATTAAACATCATGTATACTCCCACCTCCAACGGTCGAGATCCAGATCCAACGGTCAAGATTGGTATTAGCATCTTAGCACTAGATATGCTCCTATATATATATATATATATATACACACACACACACACACACACACACAGGAATTCTCATATTTATACTCTATAGAGGTGAAACCTCTAAAGTGCGTTTTAGTCCATAATTAGATTTTGTAACATTCCAAATTGTTCTTTCACTACCAGAAATCGTTTATTTCCCGAGTGTCTATATGTTCCCCGAGTGTCTGTACGAAAACACTCGGGCAGGTCTCGAGTGTTTAATAGAACACTCGGGACGAAAAGTCAGAACTCGGGAGAAAGAAGGTTCTCGAGTGTTTTCCATAACACTCGGGAAATAAAGTATAATCCCGAGTGTAAATCTGGAAACACTCGGGAGAGAAAAGCCGCACCAATTTTTCCCCACCCACCGCGCTTCCCCCCGCCCCCCGCTGCTAACCCTAACCCCCCGCGCCGCTCGGCTCTGCTCCCCCTCATTCCTACCCCAACAATCCCCCTCCACTTCCTCTAGGCGCCGCCTCCTCCTGGCGCCTTCTCCCTCCTAGAGCCGCCGCCTCTGGCCGGCCAGGCGCCTCCCGCTCGCCGCCTCCTCCTCTCTGCCACGCCGGCCGCACCGCCACGCCCCCTTTGCCTGGCTCGCCTGGCATGACTCCTGCGCCCGGTCCTCCCGCACGGCTCCTCCTGCTCCTCTGGTACCGCCTCCGGCGGCCCGAGTTCTCGTCCCTTGCTCACTCGTGCTCGCCTCCTCGGTCCACGCAGCCACTCTGCGCTCTCGCGCTGTGCCCGCCCCCTCTGTCATCGCTCGCCGTGGCCCGGCCTGGTCTGCTCCACCTCGCCCCACCCGGCGCGGCTGGTGGCTAACGCCGACCTCAGCCTCAAGCCGGCCCGTGGCTTGCCGCCACGGCTCGGCCCGGCGCTGTCGGCTGTGTCCAGTACCCTAGCCCCTCCACAGTGTGTCGGTGGCTCGGCGGGCCGGCCATGGCCGCCGCCATCGCCGTTCTTGGCTTCTTCTTCACTTTTTCTTTCCCCCATTCCTCTTTCTTCTTCTTCCTTCTCACTTCTCCATCCTCCTGGTTTTGCTCGGCCGTGGCTTTAATGGCGCAGCCTCCTCCCTCCAGCCTCACTCCCTCCCCGGGTGTCGTCGCCGCCGGGCTCAACACCGCGCCAAGCCTCCAGCGCCCCGACGCCATTCCTCTCCTCGGCCTAGCTCCTGCGCCATGTTCCCTCGTTTCTGATCCTGCTCGCCGTGGGGCTTGGGCCGCACCCGTGTCTGTGCCCCTGGTCGCTTTGGGCTACTACTAGCTCGGCAAGGATGTGGGCTTCACTAATTGTATGATGAATAGTTTGTTTATGTTCTGATGCTTGTTGATGTTTATTTATGCAAGGTGAATGCTGGAGGTGGGCTAGTGCTTCTTCATGCATGGTGGGTTGATGGATGTGGTTTGTGCTCCTTGAGCTTTTGTAATACCCCGGCCTGCTCGTAGTGTGGCCCATGTGGCCCATGAGGAGTTGTGTGGTGGGATTAGTCCCACATTGCTTGTCTCAAGTGAGTTGTAGTAGTATATAATGCCTGTTTGATCCAAACGTAGCACCTCCGGGTTAACCCTTTACACGGCGAGGACGAAAGTGTAAGTGAGGTGCTATGTGTGGCGGAGTCCATACAGTGGGCCGGGCATTGAGCCGAATTTGGGTCGGGGTGTTACTGACTTTGGCCTAAAGGTGATGGTGGGTGTGGTTCCTAAGCACCGAGGTATACTACTCATACATCCGGTTTCTCCCCTTGCTCTGTGATGTGAAAATGGATGATGATATGGTTATGCTTTGTGCATATATAGATACAACTTTGTGCAGACAAGTTTTATATAGATACAGCTTTGTGCAGATCAAGTTTTTCTAGTTTTATAAAAAGCACATTCTTTCTATCGCGTGGATGTGCTAACAGACAAGTCTTAATTGTCTGCTAAGCTTCATTTGTTGTTTCTTATTGCAGGTGAGGTCAGCAGATAACAAAGTAACACAAGACCAGCTAAAGGAAAAGGTTAGATGTTCTAGAAATTTGATTTATTGTTTTCTTGTAAGTAGAACAGTGAAACAATTTGATTTGATTGTTAAACAGGCTGAATCTATCAAACACACAGGGAACCAAATTAGCTGCATAAGCTCTGAGTGAATTGGTGTGTAGGATGTGTTTACACTGAATCTGAAACACAAGTTGTCAAGCATAGTGTAACTGTGGTATATCCTTTCAAAATCACACTAAATGAGGGGGAAAAACTCGCACTTTTCCTACAGAATGGTCTACAGTGCTTTTCCAATAGTGAATAGGCAGCGGTGCTCCGAGCTTACCTGGGCCTTCAATCTAGATCCTCCTGTTAAGCTATAGAGCTTCCTATGCATGTCTGGATGATATTTCCAATTCCGAGCTATGGTATACTTATGTTGCTCCAATTCCTTTTCTTTATTTATTGCATTTTGTTGCTCACCTTTAAGACATGTCAATCAATTTTATTTGATTCCCACTATACTAGTGCAATGTATGTCAGTATGTGTTATTTTTGTTCTCTATTGGACATTGTCTTACCCCTCTCCTGGTTGCTTGAAGTTTATGAGAAACTTTTTGTTGGTTAGTGCTAAAGTTTCGACCTTTGATCTCTAGATTGGGTTTTGCTGGGGCTACTATTGTATCTATGTGCCTCAGGCTTTGATGCCATTAGTGTGCCCATTTCTTCGAGGTTTGCATTTGCTTTCGAAGGTTTGTGCTATAGATTGGTTCCGCTTCTATTTCTTTTTCTTGGTTTGAAATTTTTGAAGAGCTGGGTGTTGATTTTGAACAGTTGAATACCCAGAATAGGAGATTTGTTTTTGTCGTGATTTAGAGAAGTCGCAATCCTAGTAGGGTTTTACTGTTAATTATAGTACAAGGAGAGATCTTTCTTGTGCATTTGGATTTTATTCAAAGATTTCACTAAGTTGACAAGGAGAGATCTATGTGTAGCATGTAAATTTGTGAACAGACAAACTAGTCCAACTACTGTTCAGATTTTGTGCTTGATATGGTCATAATCTTATGCTTGCCGTTTATGTAATGTTTCAATGCATACAACTTGTCATAACCCGGGTGTTCGCACCGTTTCATGCCAAAATTTTCCTCCAATGCCACTAACAACTAGTCAATTTTTTTTATTATATTTCAAGTATATTTGTCTACTATTTGAGTCTAATAATAATAAATAGTTGCTTTGGTTCTATTCATTGAACCAGACATTTTCAACGACCAATAATTGCCAATACAATACTGCTTATTGCTCACCCAATTCAGTTTACAATTTTTCCTTCCTCTTGTTGTATTTCAGGATTCTTGAGAAGCCTATGCAATTGCCTGTTCTTCACCAACCTTTACAAGTCCAAGGATTCCATTTGTCTTGTCGATATTGCACAAACTCTAGACCCTTGTAGATTATCCTTCAGATATACAGCTTGCTGCGAGAATTTGAGGGCAAATGGGCCAAGGAATCGCGGCGATTCCTGGTATGAGGTCTCTTGGAGGCGTGTCATGTGATGGATTCTTTTTCTCCTCCAAATTCCGCTTCAACTTGTGGTTTCAACTGATCCAGGCTTCCAAAGTTGGAATTTGATCACTTGTGGCAGAGTTTCTTTGCTTCCTTATTACTGCTAGTATGGAGAAGGAGAACGCATGGCTTAGGAGGACCAAATTCTCCCATACTGTCTACACGAGGGTGGATCCTCGCTGGGTACCTGTTGCTCCACTTGGCGAGGATGTGGAGCGGCTAGAGATTTGTGAGTATGGGAAAGTCCGTGTCGATGCTTGTTGATCGGGAAAATGAGGATCTGATGGTGCATTCAAGCACTCGCTAGCTTGCCATCAGTCCGGTACTCGGTTCAGCTTGATAAGGAAAAGGCCAACAAGCAGAAGAAGACGAGTTCAGATATTCTTTCAAGCTCTTCGGTGAACTCTGAGAATTCCAAACATTATGTTAATATTGTCGTCTCTATATATGTAATGATTTGTGCCTAATTGGTGGGTATTTTTCTTGCTGTGGAAGACGAAACTGGTATTTGTTCTGCCTAGCTTTTCGAATTTGAACTCGAATATATTGTGGATGTTCGATCTATATATGTGAATGTTAATTGTATTGTCAAAGCAAACATTATGTTAATATTGTCGTCTCTATATGTAATGATTTGTGCCTAATTGGTGGGTATTTTTCTTGCTGTGGAATGTATACTCTGTTTGATTGCCGAGTTTCCTATCAGCCTGAGTCTAGTTTAAAATGAAATGCATTGTACATACAAAATTGGTGTATATATTGTTCAGGTATTTCCCGAGTGTCCTTAGTTAACAAACACTCAGGAAAATCATGAATCTGCATGTGTGCTGGGTCCTCACGTGGCTAGATTTCCCAAGTGTAGTTGATATACACTCGGGATATTATTCCTACTTTCCCGAGTGTAAATCTGAACACTCGGGAAAGTTATTTCTCCCGAGTGTAAATCTTGGAACACTCGGGAAAATAGTTATTACTCCGACTAAACTATTCCGAGTGGTTTTTCCCGACGATCGACCTTCGGGAATTAATTTCCCGAATGTTTGGGGGACTTTCCCGAGTGTTTTGGGGACTTTCCTGAGTGTTTTGGGCACTCATGAAAGTAACGGATTCTGGTTTTTCGTTGATTATTGCAATTGGAGTCGGTATGTACAGTGTATGGATTGAAATCTTGGGGATTTTGCGGTCAGGTTCAGGGTTTTGCAATTTTCAGCTTACCTCCACCATGCAACGTCGGTAGGCTTACATGGCCTCGGTGAGTCATGTGTGTCTCACTGCACCGTGGGCCCATGTGGTTGGTTCTGTTCCAAGCAACGGAGTGGTAGTTTTGTGACACGTTAACCCAAAGTAATGGTAGATCTGAAATTGGACACAAAAGTGGTAGTTCCATAACCATTAGGACAAAATAGTGGTAGTTGTGTGAAATTTACTCATTTATAAAAATGCAAGCTCAGTACTCCACAGAAAGATATTCAAGCATGCAGTACCGGGCTTTGATTGTGCTCCATACATTTGTGTTTTCTGATGTTGTTGAACACTAAGTCATCAGGATAATGTCAAACGGTTCAAAATAAATCAAACCACAGCGGTCTGAGATGCCTATTTGTGGTTACTGCTCTTGTTCACCAACTTATCCACCAACTTTTTCAAGCATGATTTCTTGGGTCAAAATCAAACACACATCGGATTATTTCTGCAGGTTTTAGGTAGAGTTATGCTCTGGTAGGAGAAAGAAACATTCGGGCATTTGTTGTACCAACCCGTCCGCGAAATTAGCCACCAGGCTCCGCAAACTATACCAAAAAAAATTGGAAAAGTGGTTCCGGTTCTGTGATCATAACGCGAAGGTTCTCCTAAATTTGCATGTGCTGATATTACGTCTCTTTCATTTGTATAATCTGTTTATTGGAAGAGGAGGCCGGGATCCTGCGTTGACACCAAACAACTTTCGCTCTTCAACTCATTCATTCATTATATAATTTCTTCGGCGGCACTTGTTTTCTGTTTGTAACGCAGAAGATTCTAAATACAAGAACCAGAATGGTAAACTTGACATGACCAGACTTTTGCATCTCTTCCGTTTTTCCTCCGACTTTTTTTTTCTCCGTTTACCTACTTCGTCAATCGTCATCACAATGAACTTGATGCAAAAGGGATCACTAGTAACTTATGTAGGCTTATCTGGCAAGGAACTGTTAATTTAGTTAAGAAAGAGAGAGATACGGACAGAATCAATATCAACATACAAATTTGTTGACAGCTTGACTATGTGGCTTATCTACTTTCTACTGGGGTACCTTATCTGAAGAACCGTACCAACTCCCAATTAGCAGGACACATCATCAGATTTAAAGCATTCAAGATGATTCAGAGAAAAAGAACTTCACTGCAGGATCGAATTGCTTGAGTCAATAGTAATTTGATAATCTTCTGAGTTATGAGCAATGAGGGGTGGGGGGGGGGAGGCAAAATCTTTTGAAGGCAAGGAAGAAATCATAACTTCTTCTGTCCTTTTGCCTGGATCTTCCACTATTCATTGAGCAGTGAGTGCTAAACTGCTAAGTAAACACAAACGCATGGCTTAAGAGCTCTGATTACCATTCAGCTAAGTGCGTACTTTTTTTGAAACGGGTGGCAGGAGCTCTGCCCATCCCATTCATCTCAGAGAGGAGGAGAGGTAGCAGGACGACTCACTAAGGGAGCTAAGTGCATACATTTGTCCATTTGTCCGAGTCACCGTGTACCTTGACAGGACTCTGATCTTCACACCCTTTAACTACGCGTGATGTTTGGTTAGTATTGTCGTTATTTTTTTCACGTAATAAAAAAAATTTGACGTAAAGTATTGTTGTTATCCTGGCAGAACAATTTTAATTCGCCCATGATCAAAATTGGATTTGGCTCCAAGAAGAAACAGTCATGAAACTCATCTAAAAAACAGTCGTACTCGATTACAAGACTGAAATTAAATTTTCTGCCTTGACAAAACCAACATATCCTCTCTCTCTCTCTCTCTTGGCACCTACCAAAGGACGGCGACTTCGCTCTTCTGAACGCCGCCATGCATGATGCCATTGCAGATATTAAGTTCAGTCCTTTCACGGCACTACCAGGTTTTTTTTTAAAAAAAAACCCCACGTTTCTGCACAAATAGAAAATATGGATAATGTACACGTCCGACATGGCACGCAGCCTGGCGCGGCGGAGCGGAGACTGGAGACTGGAGACTGGAGACTGCATGCACCAGTACCACCGACTACCGAGCATGACTGACAATTCTTCTGAAGAATGAACCTACCGAGCGGCGACCAAGTCGACATCAAGTAGAAGAACTCGTAGGCGCTGTTCGTGTGTAGTGCTGAGATTAAGTATTATGTTGAGCTTCGACGGCGACTCTCACCAGCTTGTCGCGTGCCGACGGCTCTGCATGCGCTCGCGCGCGGTATATAAGCAGCGTGGCTGTCTCCAAGGTTGGTATCACCAGAGCCTGAACAGAGTTAGAGATCAGGGAGCAAAGCTTTCCTTGCGGATTGCATCCATTTCAAAGAATCAGTCGCCTCGCTCGATCACAGCTCGCGGCAATCGCCATGGACGCCGGAGACGCCATGGAGAGAGGCGAGCGCGCGCCGCTCCTGCCGACGGAGGTAAGGATCGCTATCTCGGCGAAGCAATTTTAGAATGATCAGTGCCGTTTCAGCATTGGTGCTGCATTTTGTAGTTGGTAGCTTACTAGCTGCAACATTAGGCTAAGTAAGTTAAACAAGAAACATGATAGAAGAGGATTCATATATACTTCCTAAAACGATCAAATCTTTCTAGATACATCAATATTGAGTTTTAAACATGAGGTTTTACAAAGAATTGAATTTCCAAGAACCGGTCGGAATTAGGAGAAAGAAAGAAAACATATGCATCCACATCACAAGTTAGCCACTGTTTCGTCTTGCCTTCTGCCCCAAGTTTGGTACTTGTGCATCATATATTCTTAACTTCAACACGCACGCATTAATTGATTCTTCTTGCTGACAAATTCTGCAATTATTTTGTCTCCGTCAATTACAGAGTCACGGGATAAAGACTCAAGAGGAGAGCCTCGAAGCGCCACTCATCAAGAAGAGTAAAAAAGGCACGGGTAGCAAGGCACCATTAGTAGTTCTAGGTGAGTTCCATGCATGTTCAAAATTAACAGTGCATCACAAAGTAAAATTGAATTAAATTTCTAGTTTTAGTCGTTCTAATCGCAAATACATATAGTTTTGGGATAGTGCAGGTAAACTTTCAAAACTTTGGTTATCGATATCTTTTAAAATATATAGATTTGATACATAAAAATGGTATGTACAGATTTGTCTCAAAAATTATTTTCAAAATATTATAATTTTATGAAATGTTATAACTATATTACAATAAAAATGAGTGGTCAAAATTATGTTTTGAAGGCCATATTAACATGAGAGAGTAATAGCTCCTAGATAGCTTTACCTTGAAATGTCAAAAACTAAGTACAAGAACATTGCAAAAATATATATATATATATATTTACCAGCGATGACTGCGACATGGTGCAGGGTTCGAGTGCCTGGAGAGCACGGCGTTCAATGGCATCTCGACGAACCTGTTGGTGTACCTGGAGAACGTCCTCCACGGCAGCAACCTCGCGAGCGCCTCCAACGTCACGACGTGGTACGGCACGAGCTACCTCACGCCGATCTTCGGCGCCATCGTCGCCGACACCTTCTGGGGCAACTACAACACCATCCTCATCTCCCTCGCCGTCTACCTCCTAGGGATGATGCTGGTCACCTTCTCGGCCTTCTTGCCGACAACGGCAGCCGGCACCGGCGCGTCATCCGTGCTGAGCACACAGAGCTTGGCGTTCCTTGGGCTGTACCTGGTGGCTATCGGCGGCGGCGGGGTGCGGTCGTCGCTGCTTCCGTTCGGCGCGGACCAGTTCGATGAGGGGAGCGCGGCGGGCCGGGAGGGCAAGGCGTCCTTCTTCAGCTGGTTCTACCTCTGTGTCGACTTCGGCCCCATCGTCTCCGGTGTGCTCCTTGTCTGGATCCAGCAGAACGTCAGCTGGGGCCTCGGCTTCGGCATCTCCACTGCCTGCATCGCGCTCGCAATGGCCGCCTTCGTGATCGCCACGCCCATGTACAAGCGCCGTCTCCCGGCCGGCACGCCACTCAAGAGCCTGTGCCAGGTCGTTGCCGCCGCCTGCCGGAAGACCAACCTCAGGCTGCCAGCTGACGCTGACCTCCTCTACGAGATCAGCGACAAGATCCATGGCTCGGAGTCCCAGCTTGCGAAGATCGCGCACACCGACCAATTCAGGTTTCTTGACAAGGCGGCCATCATCACGGAGTCGGATTTGGAGGAGGTGGTGCCGGAGCCGGGCTTGACGGCGGCGAGCTCGTCGTCGTGGAAGCTCTGCACCGTGACGCAGGTGGAGGAGCTCAAGATACTTCTCCGGCTGCTGCCCATCTGGGCGACAAGCATCGTCGTCTCCGCCGCTTACTCGCAGATGAACACCACCTTCATCCAGCAGGGCACCGCCATGGACATGGTCATCCTCTCTGTGCCGGTACCTGCGGCATCGCTGGGCTCGTTCGAGGTGCTCTGTGTCCTCACCTGGGTGCTCCTCTACAGCAAGGTGATCGTGCCGGCATTCTCCTCCCTCGGCGGTAGGGGTGGCGGTGAGCCATCGCAGCTGCAGCGGATGGGCGCCGGGCGGCTGCTCATGGCGCTGGCCATGGCAGCCGCGGCGCTCCTGGAGATGAGGCGGCTCGAAGGCGCGGCGCGCGGCGAGGCGATCGGCATCGCGTGGCAGCTGCCGCAGTACTTCCTCCTGGCTGGCGCGGAGGTGTTCTGCTACATCGCGCAGCTGGAGTTCTTTTACGGCGAGGCGCCGGACACCATGAAGAGCATGTGCACGTCGCTCGCGCTGCTCACCATCGCGCTGGGCAGCTACATGAGCTCGCTCATCTACGCCGTGGTGGCCGCGCTCACAGCGACAGCGGACAGCCCAGGGTGGATCTCCGACGACCTCAACCAGGGTCACCTCGACTACTTCTTCTGGTCCATGGCTGCCATGTGCACGCTCAACTTCGCCGTGTACAGCGCATTTGCCAAGAACTACAAGCTCAAGACGGTCCTCTCCTGATGGTCTGACGCTTTGCTTCTCCTCAACACCCAAGATTCTTTCTCTCTCTTTTTTGGCATTCGTCAGGGCTTGAAGATTCTATCACATTGCACAGTTGCCAATTGGTGATTGGTGATTGGGACAACCGGACAAGTACTTTACAATTGAAACATGATAGTAGTAGTAGTAGGATGAAACAGGGTAATTTTTTCCTCTTTCTTTTCCTTTTTTAAAGAAAGCTGCACTGTTCCTATGGCAGCAACAATTTTTTATTTTCTCACATACAAGTTGAAGTTACCAGTGTACTTCTTTGCGATGTACTCCCTATTTCATTTCATGGAAAGAGAATTACAGTTTTCAAAATTGTTATCTTCACGCATATATATTTGGGTAGAAATTGAAAACCTATATCTAGATGTTATCATACAAACTCCCCGTATACAAACGTGCTTTTGATGTTACGTTGTGGCATTGGTCAACCAGGGTGGTATCGCCAACCAGATGATGACTTGTAAATATTCCCTTCGTTTCACTATATTTATCCATAACCTCGAGACTATCCGTTCACTATATTTGTTTATTAAGAGCATGTATAATAGCATGACATCAGTTGTCTATAAGTCTTGCTACGTAAGACACAGGATGATGTGGATGAGAGAAGAGGAACATAGAGAATTGGGCCGTCGTCTCTCATGTAGTAGTCGACTATAACACGATAAATAAGACATATTGGACATGGAGAAACTGTCTACAGAGACATGTAAAAAGACAACTCACTGTAGGAGCTGACTTTAGTGTTATCTATAGATGACATGGAGGGATACTTGTCGGACCCGGATTTTCTAATCCCGGATCCTCTGTGAACAATACTGTGCTACTCCCTGGATCAGTAGGTAGCACTCACAGACTCATTGCTGAATCATATCATACAAGGCGCGAATTTAAGATATTTAATTAAACAAACATCAGAGTGACATAGACCACGTCGGGTCAAGTTTTACATAAGGGCCACCAGGCCAAATGGATTACATTACTCAAAGCAGCGGAAACAAAAGGGAGGGTGGAGCTCATCTCTCCACAGGCAAGTGACTGGGGAAACCTGTGTACATCCGATATTACCCGAAAACTCAGATAATATAGGACGCACCTAGGTACCAGCGGAGTCAGCTAGACTGGGGCGAGACTAGAACAACTATAGACTAAACTATGCTTCAAGAACTCCTGGGTCTTCAGACATCTGGTTCCTCGTAGTAGTCGTAATCTCCAAGATTTCCTGCTTCTGAGGGTTTGGGGAAAGAGCGAGAATGAGCACAACTACCGTGCTCGCGAGCCAACACACAGTATGCAATAGTATACATGCAAGGCTTAACAAGGATGGCTCAGGTTCTTTTATTTGCTAAAGCAACATTTTCAATTATCATAATTACAAAGTCCTATGACTTGGCATTTTAACAAATTTGCATTTTTATTTAAAGAGATTGAGTGCAATATTAAATAACAGCGAAGGTTACCTCCACCTTATGCTTAATTTTGATACGGTTACGTCCACCGATTATCAACACTGGATAAGGCTACCCAGGAAAATTCAAAACAAGGGCTGGATGAGCCCAACACATTTCCATTCCACCCACAAAGATTTTTGAAGTAGAACTAACTCAGGTTAAGTTCCCATGTCTGCCTTTGACCGAAGGCGCGGCTGTTTAAACAGTTTAGACTCTGCAGAGGTTGTACCTTTGCACCCACAAGAGATAATCATACTCGTTACTCCACATGATTCCTTAGTCATGTAGTTGAGCGATCGTCACAGTAACGTTTCAATGTATCTTGCCTCTTCCGTCATCTCACTAGTATGGGCTACCCCCACTTGCGGTGGGTCCCATAAGTTGTGCGGGATGTCTGCCACCACGACTTGCGTAGCTGGCGACTTCACCCTTCCTTTGATGTCCCATTCAAGCTGGATCGAATCCACTACTTGCACTATCTTGCTCGACCACCGATGAGATGACTTCCAAGATTTATTACATTTACTAAGCCAAGTTGCAATTTGCAGACTTGCGGTTGTACTTGTTTTACACAGGAGGTCATGACAAGATTAAGTCCTTAAGGTTATCTGGGCGGTTCATTCCAATGTTAACCACGTTCCCTGGGCTACATTAGCACCCATCAACATCCCATTCCTCATACCATCCGCCCAGACAGTAACAGCAAGTTAATAGGGTTTTGGGAAGGAAAACCAATTAACACAACACACCAGTCATCTACATCCAATGACTGCCCAAAACCATTTTTCATGTTTAAAGGATGATGATCGGGACAGTTATTGCCCCGGTACTTAAGCAAGACTAGCATGTCGCTTAAGTACAACCTATACTAGTATTTACCAAATATTTACTAGGGTGACAAGGAATAATGGATTCAATTATCAAAGGATGGCTTAATAAGTAATTAATCAACAAATGGGTATTTAACTACCTTAAGCTTTAACATATCATTGTTTACAAAATTAAAGCATGCAACTTTGCTATTTTAAATAAACATAGTTTGCATAAAATATAGGTTCAGAATGATCAAAGCATTGACTCGCCTTGGTTAAAGGCAGAGGGGTCTTGGTCTTCTTGAGCTTGATCGAAGTGGAGGTCTCCGGCGTCGTCGAATCCTAATCGGTCGAAAGTACCGGAAAAAGACACAACGGCAAAGAGAGCAAATAAATACCAACTCAATAAATAATAACTCCAAAATGAACAAGACCAGTACCATTAGCAAGATCTTGATTTTAGAAAATTTTAGAAATTGGTTTCACAATTTTTGGAGTTATACAGAAAAAGATATGAATTTTGGAAGTTTTAAATGATTTTCAATTAAATGAAAATCCGAAAATCCGAAAAACCGAGGTGACACGTGTCGGGCTGCGTGCTCGATCCACGGGCATCGTGCTCGTGGGCCGAGTCCACGCTTCGGGCGCACGCAACCACGATGGTTGAGGGCCCACTCGTCAATCAACACAGTATGGGGGGACCCACCTGTCGGCGGCGGCGCGGGGAGGCCCACCCGTCGATCACGCAGCGGGCGATAACGCACGGCGTCGCTGGCGAGCGCGACGCCTCGTTTCTTCAGCGTCCGCGAGAGAGAGAGAGAGAGGAGCGGCGGGCGAGCGCGATCGCGATGCGGAAGCGGAGCGAGGCGGGCGCCGAGCCGGAGACGAAGAGGCGAAGACGGGCCGGGCGCCGAGCTGAGACGAGGAAGCGGCGGCTCGGCGACACCGAGGGCGACGCACCGAGGGCGAGGCGGCGGAGACGACGGCAACCGAGCCGGGGAGGAGGAGGAGGAAGGGAAAAGGGGGAGTCTCGGCTTTTATAGCCGAGGCGCGAGCAGCGGAGGAGAAGAAAAGCCGGGCGGCGGGACGGGAGCGGGAGAAGAGCCGCGCGCGGGCGGGGAGGAGGGGGAGAAAGGGGGTCCGCGGCGTGCGCGGACGGACGGACGGGACGGGAGGCCGAGGCGAGGCGAGCGGAGAGCCAGCGCGGGCAAGGCGATCGAGGCGGGCAACATGAGGCGTGGAGACCCAGTGGAGACCAGGCGCCGTGAGGCGCCGAGCCGGCCGGGCCCGCCCGTGAGGTAAGGGGGGGTTAGGCTAGGGTTAGGGTTAGAGATTTTGGATTTTTGATTTTGAAATTTTGAAATTTTGAAATTGAAATCATGTTTTTGATTTTTGAATCTTTTTTTTTCAAAAACGGGATGTTACAAAACTATAGTCAGTAGTTGTTTATGCCATCGTACATGCCCCAAGAGAATCTACCGTGTAGTTATTGCTATTTTTCACTCTCTATTTCTACTTAAATGCTTTGGAAGAGCGCTTAAGTGGTTATGTTATATCATTTAATATGGGTATGTATAGTCATTTCTCATTAAATATTTTTTAGATTAGTGCTTCTTTGGTCTGTACGAGTGGTGGACTATAAACAAATATAACGAAATAGAGGGAGCATCTGTTTAAGCAATGGGAGATCCCACAAGATCCATGGAAAGTTATTGTATTTTTTTCATGCTCAGGATCTTTCCTCAAAACGCTAGAAAATTGCATTCAATCTACTCCTTGGTCACAAATATTTGTCACTTTTGACTAGACCTGTTCAAACGCCAGGACGTGCCAGGCCTAATGAAAGCCCGGCTTGGCCTGACATAGGCAAAGCTCGAAGCCCAAAAATGAATGGATCCCCTTTTTAGAATAAATATACCTTTTAAAATTTATTTTTCATGAATAAAATATTGTTTTGTTAATTCTTTTATGAATAAAATATTGTTTAGATAATTCTTTTATGAATAAAATATTGTTTTATTTTTTTGTTGGGCTTTTTTTGTCTTCAGTGGGCCGGGCTCATGTGCCAAATCTGGGCCGAGCCTAAAACAATCGGCCAGAGCTAGGTCGAGCCAACTAGACGAGACCGCCATGTAGGTCGAGCCGACTAGGCGGGACCGCCATGCATAGGTCTACTCTTGGCCAAGGCACATTATGTAAGGAATTATCTGTTTTATCCAATGTGACTAAAATACATTTATAACCAATCCCTATCTTCTCGTTATTTTTGAACATTAACAAACTAGATTGAATAATTTTTTAGCCCACGAAATGAGGAGAAATCAATAAAGGCAAAAAAAAAAGGTAAATTTATGCATTGCGACGAATGACAAGCATTTGTGAACAAATAAAGTGGTCAAAAGTCGCAAGTGTCAGTGAGCTGAAAGAGCACTACATATATTTCCAAAGTATAGGGCCTAGTTAGTTCTAACTGCCATTGAAAAGATCTAATAATCTTACCATTGCATTTGTCTAGCTCTTATCAAGAGTTCTTTTTTTTTCATAAATGTCTCAAATTCATGTTCATTATATTGTCCTTTTAGAACCTCTTAGGAAGAACTATCATTATAATGAACCTTTGTGCGATATCGCACTAAAGTATCATTCTAATGAACCTTTGTGCGATATCGCACTCAAAAACTCTCAAATGACATTATATATTGTCTAACCCATAATCTAATAGCTACAACAACAAGATATCAATTTTTCAAGGATATATATGGAGCAAATAGGATTTACAACTACTGAATTCCCAAATATAGCATTTTCATTCACAACATACACGCATGCATAATAGAATTTGAAAAACACGACACAATAAGTAACATATTGGGATCAACATGATCAAAGGAGTTGCCTGCCTTGCTCTAGTTGTTCTGATTATGAGATTGGTTGGTTGTCGAAGATATCGCTCGAACAATCGACATATATTGCAAAAAGTGCCGAAATCAATTAAATAATGTAAATAAATTCCCACAGTAACCAAATTCAAATATTTTTATATATTCAGATAGATTATGATTTTAGACAAATTTAGAGACAAAAATTATTCAATTTAGAGTTTGCATGCAAAAGTTATTAAACATTCAAATTGGCTTGGTTTGGAAAATCCTGGAAAAAGAAAAAGGAGAGAAAATCTCTCTCTAAAATGTGGGACCCGTGGCTATTTTATTTTATTTTATATTTACTTTTCCAACCAAAAATGGTTAGTGTATGACAGGCGCGCCCAAATGATTTTCTTTTCTTTTTTCATTTATTCTTTAAAGGAAATCTATTTTCTTACTGGTGGGACCCACTGTCAGTGGCATGATTCATGAGAGCAGTGTGTGGACCTTCGGTTCATGAGCACAATACATGGTTCATGGCTCGGTGCACTGTGTACTTAATGCACCGAGCCCACACGTCATTGACTGACTGCGAAAATCCAGGTCTTAACTCCCCTTGCTTTCTGTTCATGGGCCCACGCGTTAGCGGAACAAAGCGACAATTAAAGCAATCATTAATACTGATTACTTGGTTATGCCATTCGGCCTCACCAATGTCTTGGAGACATTCCAAGCTTTTATGAATGAAATCCTTAAACCTTTTATTCGTCGTTTTGTGCTTATTTTCTTTGATGATATTTTGATCTACAATTCAACATGGACATGACTTCTTCAACATGTCTGTACGGTCCTCCAACTCATACGTCATCACAAGCTCGCTTTCAAGAAGTCCAAGTGCCTATTTGCCGAGGAATCGGTAGCTTATCTCGGTCACATTATCTCCACTCAAGGTGTGGCCATGGATTCCGGCAAAGTGGAGGCAGTACAGGCATGGCCAAAACCCCACTCCATTAGTGCGCTCTGTGGGTTTCTCGGTCTCACCAGCTATTACCGCAAATTCATCAAAAGAATATGGGTCTCTTGCAGCGCCTCTCACCAAAATTCTCAAGAAGGATGCCTTTTCTTGAACATCTGATTCTAACACAACATTTACAGCTTTAAAAGCGATGCTTGTTTCGACTCCGGTTCTTCTGTTGGAAATATGCCCTAGAGGAAATCTAGAGATGATGATATTTCATTATGTTCATGATTTGATAATATGTTATCGTGTTCCTTGACTGAATCATTTGTTATAGATCAATAAGTACGTGACTTGTTGGTGGAACTCTTTAACTTATATGATGTCATTCTAAATGTATCCCTGGTCGGAGGTCACTGGTCGGAATACCAGTGACTCTATGACTAGCACATGTATTGATTGATGACCTTGTTTCACCGGTCATGGATATGGAGATATCGAATCAATAATGTGAGCACATGTTAGAGAACATGGTGTTGGATAGACCCATCATTGAGATACTATTGAGATTGTTATAAATCTTTGTGTAATTAGTTGGTCTCAAGTAATGATGATGCATAATCCTTAGACCTGAGAACAGCATAGTTTCCTACATGTGTAGTAGCACTCTTAGGGGTTGCCAAACGCTACTCCGTAACTGGGTAGTTATAAAGGTAGCTTTCGGGTATGCTATGAAACATGCGGAGGGATGTGACTGGTCGAGATGGGATTTACCCCTCCTTGCATAACAGGAGATATGTCTGTGGGCCCCTCGTGGTGATCGGATAAAGAAAGTGCATGGCCATGCCACTAGTGGTCGAAGTGTCGACCACATGATGTTATCTGACACTCAATCGAGAAAGTATTGAACAGTCCATGGATGACACCATATCTCACCTGGAGTTCAACCAGACATCGTAAGGCAAAGGGAGAATGCATGAGTCGGTCACTTAGTTCGATCAGTTAAGGACTAGTCGTATGGAGATGCGATCTGGTCATAGACTGGTCGAACGTAATCACAGACTAGTCGTATAGAGATGCGAACTGGTCGTAAGTGATGAGGACCTGATCATAGATCATATTACGTTAAGGTTAGTCCGATATATTCTTTGTGTACTTGGGAATCATTACGTGCTGCTAGGTGCCGCTGACGACTAGTGGTCGAAAAAGAGTTTCCGAGTCACAACCAATCGCATAAGAACATGTAGGGTCACACACTTAAGGGGCTGGGGATTTGATTTGGATGGTGATCCGAATTCGTATAGGATATAAGTTCCTAATGGGCCTCGAGTAAGAGACCCATCATGGATGCCTATATAAAGAGAGGCGGTGGCATAGGGTCACGAACGGTTTTTGGAAGAACTCCCGAAACCCTAATAGCCATGCCATCCTCAACCACGTTGCCGGTGTTAGCACACCAGCGCGCGGTGTTCCTACCCTGTATGTGTGGATACCTCGGAGGTGCTGTTGTGAAGCATCAGCACTAGGACGATCCGCAACTCGTGACGATCACCGGAGCAGCAGAAGAAGTTACGAGGCGAGTTCGACTACTCGGAGGAGCAGACGCGAAGCGAGTACGACTACTCGGAGGAGCAGTCGCGCGGCGAGTACGACTACGATCGCACCTATTCGCTACATCGACTCTACTTCCGCTTCGAGTCGGCGCGTCTAGCGGTAATCTCGTGATCTATTACTTGCGGAGGTTCCTTGGTTGCATGGTAAATTTTTGTTTTGTGCTATCGTAGCGCTTACCCGTAACCCTTCATCTTCATCTTCCGGATTTATCCAAGGCATTCACTCAGCCTTTGGTGCGGTTTCGCACCAAGGTGGTGGGCCCATTGCGTTCTTCAGTTGGACGGTTGCTCCTTACCATGCCAAGTTGGCTGCCTATGAGCGCGAATTGATCGGTTTGGTCAAGGCAGTCCATCGTTGGCGCCCATATCTTTGGGGGCATGCATTTGTGGTCCGGACAAATCACAACAACCTCAAATTTTTGCTCGATCAACGACTTTCTACTATTTCTCAGCATACGTGGGTTAGCAAGCTCTTCGACTATGATTGTTTTGGTGGAATTCGGACTGGGACATAAAAATGCCATGGTGGATGCTTTATCTCGTCGTGATGAGGAGACTTTGTCCGTACACGCTATTTCTGGTCCTGACTTCGCCATATTTGTCGCATTTCAACAAGAGGTCACCTCTTTTTCGGAGTTGATCACATTACGCGATAAGGTTTTGGCTAGTATAGCCGAATTGAGGACGGTGGTTGATGGCTTGCTATTGTACAAAGGATGTATTTTTGTGGCTAGTTCATCATTACTTTGGGTCGATGTATTAGCCGATGCTCACGGTAGGGATCACGAAGGCGTTCAAAAGACTTTACATCATTTTCGGGCGACATTCTACAATGCTAGTACTCACAGGAGGGTTCGAGACTATGTCAAAGGCTATGTGGTTTGTCAGAAAAACAAGACCGAACAATTGCATCCGGCAGGTTTGCTTCAACCATTGGCAGTGCCAACTGTGATTTGGGAAGACATCTCTATGAACTTCATTCAAGGTTTTCCCAAGGTCGGTGGCAAGCCAGTGGTGTTAACGGTCGTTGATCGTTTCTCCAAGTATAGCCACTTTATTCCTCTTGGCCATCCCTACATAGCCAACTCTGTCGCACGAGCTTTCTTTCATGAAATTTTTTGCCTTCACGGTATTCCCTGCTCAATTGTTAGTGATCGGGATCTAATTTTCACAAGCAATTTTTGGACTGAACTTTTTCATCTTGCGGGGGTGAAACTTCACATGAGTCCGGCTTTCCATCCCCAATCTGATGGGCAATCCGAAGTGGTCAATCGAACCATAGCTATGTACCTGAGGTGTTTGTCAGGCGACTATCCTAAACAATGGCTTCATTGGCTTCCTTAGGCTGAATTTTGCTACAATACTTTCTACCATTCTTCATTGCAAACCACGCCTTTTTGGGGTCTATGGTCGCTATCCTCCACATTATTGACTTATCAGCCCAATATGACCTGTGTGGTGGCCATTGACCGTGAGATGTGCGCTTGTGATGAATTTCTTGTTGAAATCCAAGAACGTCTTCTTCAAGCCCAAGATTATATGAAGCAACACCATGACAAACACCACCACGAAGTCAGCTTTGAGGTCGGGGATTGGGTTTGGCTTCGTCTTTAGCACCATTCTGCAGCTGGGATTACCGACCAACAACGCTCTAAGTTGGCTCCCCGTTTTTACAACCCTTTTGTCACACAAGAACGCATTAGCTCCGTGTCTTATTGTCTTCATATTCCTCCTAAGGTACGTATCAATAATGTCTTTCATGTCGCTCTTCTTAAACCTTACCAGGGTCCCACTTCGACTGCCATTGGAAGATTGCGTGAAATTGTGCATGGTTGGGTTGTTCCATCACCGCCATCCATTGTTTGAGCTTGACTGAATCGTGGTACATGGGAATTGTTGGTTCAATGTGATGGTTGTTCTTCAGCCGACGCCACTTGGGAACAATTGGAGGAGTTTCGGTAACAATACCCTTTGTTCCAGCTCGAGGACGAGTTGTTTCGCGGAGAGGGAGGTAATGTTGTGGACGCTTTTTTTGCTAAGACATATCGGAAGAGGAGACGCAAAGCGGCTGCTGCACTTTTGGCTGGAGGCACTATAGCCGTGTCAACTACTATTGCCGATATGGCAATAGGGAATTCGGAAAGGGGAGAAGAGAGTTCGGCAAGGGGAGAAGACCAAGTTGATTAAAGAGATAGAATAGTTCTCCTTAAGAGATAATATAGAATTAGTTTCTCATTAAGAGATTGAATTAGAGAATAGGTTAGTTTTCGTATTCGATTCGGCTAGTGCTTTCCTTATTGCTATTCCCAAAATTTCTGCATGCTCATTCTGTAAAAGCAGAGGATGTAAAAGAGAGAGAGACTTAATCAATCAATAGACAAAGTTTTGCCTCACCAAATTTCAGCAAGATCAAAGCCTCGGCCAGCCGGAGTAAGTCCAACCGACCAGAGAGCAATCCTCACCTTCGCCAGTTATCTTCGCCGATTGCATCTTCATCCTCGTCAATCCCACGCCACATCATAATGAATTACCATTCTCAGTTTCATATTGCATGTACTATGTCATGAATTTTTATTGTGAATTGCAGTTTATTGTTTGGATAACCTAAATAGCCTGTTGAGCATATCTAGAGCTTTGATCTGCATCTTGCATGTACTCCCTCAAGGTCATTGTTAATTACAGTTTTGATTGCGGTTTATTTATGTTCCGTGTGCAAGATTTCTAATGGTTGGGCTCCAACATGGAAATTTATGTACCAACATTGTAGGATCCTTCGCAACAATCTGTGTCCATGAAGCCCGAAATATTAGTATTCAATAGAGGATGCACCTATGATTTGAACAAAACAACAGAGTAACGTTTTGAACAAAACAAGAGAGTAAACCACACATAAACCATGAAGTTAGCAACATGTAAGAAAAAAGGTTCCATCATTTTCACTGGTTCAAGCGTCCATCACAAATTTCAAAGTATCGTGTTCTCCGGCAAAAACACGTAGAAGGCTTAACCAGGTCTCTTTTATCAACAAGGAGAGAAGCTCGTGAGATATCTTAGTTATCTTAGCCTTTTGTCTAGAACAATGGTTGGAGCAATGCTTACCTTAAGATCGCCCACCTCTGCCCCCAAAAACCCAACGTCGTATTATAGTATCCAGATCGACAAAAATTGAAGGAACAAAGATGAATATTTGGGTAGCGTACATTATGATGATAGAGAGAACAACAAGGTGAATCATGCATCTTGCAAGTAAAGAACTGCTCAATAAGCAAGCGGTTAAATGACCAATAGGGAGAAAGCATTGAGAAAATCTAAAGAAAACATCATATCCAAGCTGATATGTTCTGCGAGAAATATGAATAGCAAATCCAATTCACCGATTGATGGGAAAATCGGAATGAATGCATAGAAAAGCGGTGTTTCAAGTGAGAAATCATTGTGAAAATTTAAATTTGCATAAGCGATGCCAATGAAAACCAAAGAAGGTAGTGAAGCAAGGTTGTTAAGATCGTGATCTTGGATCAAATTAGAGATGCTTGGATAGGATCGCATTGTAGGATCGAATTGTATAATCTAATATCCTACCTGATTCTACCAAATATACATTTCTTCAAATATACCGTGTATTTCAATGGTGATATCCTTTTGGATTTGTACTTTAAAGAACTTTAGTTAATAAAAGCAGTCTAAATGAAAGATATGCTGTTTTTATACAAATAATAATATATATGAATGTATCGAATGTGAAATTTTACCATTGAAAGGACATATACAATTAAGTATTTATATTTAATTACTAGATTGGTAGAATTGGGTAGAACCGTATGTAAATTTTGACCATGATCTATGTTTTTTTATCATAAGAGTATTAAGATTGTATCAAATTATGATCCTAATCTGCTCGTGAAATCTAGGATCGTAAAATCATTCTGACAACATTGAAGTGAAGGGGCGTTGGTGTCGGATCCGGATTTTCAAATCCCGAATCCTCTGTGAAAATACTGTGCTACTCTTTGGATCAGTAGGTAGCACTCACAAGCTCATTGCTGAATTATTTCATACATGGCGTGAATTAAGTCATTCAAATACAAACAGACATCAGAGTGACATAATCTGGACTATTCTTCAGGGTTCCCCTGGCCATCGATTTCAGGATCCTCATAGTACACATAGTCTCCTTGATCCATATCATCTGGAAGGTTTGGGGGGGGGAGCGAGAGTGAGCACAACAACCGTGCTTGCGAGCCAAAATACATATACATGTATGGCTTAACAAGGATGGCTCAGGTTCTTTTATTTGCTAAAGCAACATTTTCAATTATCAATATTTCAAATTCCTATGACTTAGCATTTTAAACAAATTACATTTTATTAAAGGGAGTAAGGGCAATATTAAATAACAGTAGATGTTCCCTCCATCGAAACTCTACACATGCATCATTTTGTTGGAGCTACCTCCGCTCCTTCACACCACTGAGCTCAACAGCTCAGGAAAAAAAATTCCAACCTCAGGCTAGGTGAGCCGTCCTGGTTATAATCCACCCACAAAGGTTTTTGTAATAGAACTAACTCAAGTTAAGATCCCATGTCCGCCTTTGACCGTATCTTGTGGTTTGTTTAAACAGATTTAGACTATCTCGAGATGTTGTCTGTTGTACCCACAAGAGATAATCATACTCGTTACCCCACATGATTCCTTAGTCATGTATTTGAGCGATCGTCACAGTAACTTCTCAAACTACCTTGCCCCTTCTGTCATCTCACCCCTGTGGCCAATTTCATAAGTTGTGCGGGATGTTCACCACAACGACTAGCGCAGCTGGCAACTTCACCCTCCTCGGTGTCTCTTTTAAGCCAGCATACATCCTGCCGCTTGCACACTTCCAAACACCAGTTGTGGGATGACATTCAGAGTTCAATAATTTTACTAAGTCAAGTTGCACTTTGCAGACTTACGGTTATACTTGTTTTACACAGGAGCCAATTTGGAATAAGAGAGAAGGTTTGAAACACAAATCCGAGCTAGAAGGAAGTTTGAAAGATTTGCGAAAATACGGTAATTTGAAAATACACAAAGAAATTAAAAACTAAATAGTAAATACTATTCACTATTTTGAAAACGAGGATGTTACAGTTGGCCCCTATCCGTGAACTGAATTAGTTAGTTTCAGGGATTAAAGCTCATCATATTGCACCAATCAACTTCTAGAGCTTACAAAAGAATGTGCTTTAGTTTCAGGCAATGTGCAACTCAGACAAGTCGTGCTTGCTTTCTACTTTTCATTCTAATAGTTCCAAACATTACATAACCAAAACAAATACTAACTGATTGCAGACAGCAATTCAGATTGTCCCATAAAACAAAATAAATTCTTAGGTCATCCTTCTGCTAAGCTGTAACATGCAGTAATGGTATCATCAAACACATCTGGCAGATCCAACGGTGCTAGACACCACATTTGGGTTCAGTGAACTTGTCCTTGAATCATGCCCTGAGCAACGGCACAAACTACAAAACCTTGCCTTTGACACTCCACCTCTGCCCCCTGGTAGAGAAGATTTTCCCTGCCTGACGTTTCTTTACCTTCTTATGCGGCCATCAAGAGCAGACTTGTATCGTGTATTTGTCGGGCGCCCAGACGATCGTCGAATAACACTACCTGTTGCAATTTGTAAAAAAAATCTGGAATGTCAAACGCTCATTGTTGCTGAAATCATCAGTGCCAAAGCTCTAACCAAACATGACTTCAGCTTCTAAACAGCTTGAACCATGTTCGACCTGGCAGGTTGTGCTAATTACCTCCTTACGGTCTAGTCCATTCTTTGCACGATCAGGTGCTTCATCGCCAAATCAAAACAACGTGTTAGACTTACCAACCTCAAGAGCAGTTACATACCACATGTTTTGGCATAAGGATTTATAAAGAGTTCAAAATGGATTCTATCCGAACTGGTTTTTCCAACCCGTTAAGTGTATAACCATGTAGATTCATATACAATCGATCGTGACTCAAAAACTTCTTTCTGACCACGAGTCGATAGCGGTTCCTAGCAGAACATAACGACCAGAATATATACAAATACTATATCAGACTAACCTTATGCAATATAATCTGCAGTCAGGTCCACGACTAAACGTATCTCTATACGACCAGTTCACGTTTAGTCACGACCAAGTTCGTAATACCTTACGACTAATTCACCGACCAGTTAGTGGTCATGTGCAATCAGCTCACGACCAGTCTATATCTCCATACGACCAGTTCGCATCTGGTCGAACTGAAAGACATTATTGCGTATTATCCTTTTGCCTCACGATATCTGGTTGAACTACAGGTGAGATATTTATCATCTATGGACTGTTCAATACTTTTTCTATCTAGTGATGGATAACTTTGCTTGGTCGACTCCTCGACCACCAGTGGCACAACCATGCAATTTTTTTATTTGACCACATCGAAGGACCTAGAAATATCTCTTCTATTATGTTAGGAGAGGCAAATCTCATATCTGATCAGTCACATCAATCTTCATGTTTCATAGTATACCCAAAAGCTACATTTATAACTACTTAGTTACGGAGTAGCATTTGACAACCCCTAGTTGTAATATTACATATGTAGAAAACCATGCCGATCTAAGGTCTAAGGATTATACACTATCATTGCTTGAGACCAACTAATGACATATAAAATTATAACGATCTCAACAGTATCTCAAGGTAGGTCAATTCAACACCATGTTCTATAACATATGCTCACATTATCGATTTGATATCCCATATATATGACAGGTAAAATACGGTCATCAATTAATACATATGCTGGTCGATAAGTCAATAATGTCCCGACTATTAGCATCCGACTATGGATACTTTTAGAATGACATCATTTAACTATCAAAGAGCTTCACCAACAAGTCACATACTTGTTAATTTTTATAAATGATAATTCATCAAAGAAACATAGAAACATGTTCTATAAATCATAAATATAGACGTGATACAATCATCTCTATAATCACTCCTAACGTATCTGCAACATGGAGCACGCCATGCTCGAGGAGCGCTCGGTCTCCACGCACCACATGCACCCTCGCAGAGATTCAAGAAGCGTCTAGACCAATGTTGTAACTTTGGAGAATTTGTCTATCTTGGATTTTAAAGTCTCGTTCGTAAGGCAAGCGTGAAATAGAAGGAAAGTGATCGTTTAAATTACTTAAGAAAATGCACCCTTGCACAGTACCGTGCATTCATAGTTGGGTTGTACCATCCTCGAGTGTCAAATGTGATGCTGTACCTGGTCGTTCAAATCTTACCTCCATCTCGGTACAATGAGAAGGAGTTTACTATAGTCAATGCAGTAAGATTCGTGGAACTAATCCTGCCTTTACGCATATCGTTTTAGAAGCAGTGACTTTGAAAGATTATGCGGATTGGGTATCCAATCAACTAATCCTCCAAACCAACTAAACCGGGGAAGGTGAAGCGGAAATGCAATCATCGGGCGAGGGAAGGGGAAGCTCCAGGAAGACGCGTACTAGCGCGAAAGCCGTTGCGCGTTAGCACTAATTCAACTAAGTTTGAACTGATATAGTGCACCTTCTACATATACCTCCCTGCCCAGCGACTTGCTACAACGCATCAAGATGTGCAGTCATTTTACGTTAAATCCAATTGTTACAGAAGAGATGCAAAAATGGAAAATATTGAACTAATGCAAATCCAAATTCGAAGCAAATATTTCCCATATTTATGTGCAAAATAAGCGTCATCAAATTTACATAGAAATGCATGAATAAGTATAAATCCTTTTCAAATTCTGATACCTTTACTCGTATCAGTGTCTTAGTAAGAACTTTATGAGATCGCTAATTTATCCACATTCTCCACAATTCTTCTAGGCATGTGTGAGGAGGTCCACTCTCGTGTGTGCATATGGTGCGTGTATGATAGGGATAAAAACGGATCGGATAATTTCCGACCGATCCGGAAGGAAACGGATTCGGATTGTCTCGGATCGGATTTTTCTCAGATAATTTTCGGATCGGAAACGGATTCGGATTTTTTTGTCGGAAACGGAAACGAATACGGTAGCCATGCTATCCGGCGGATACGGATTATCCGGATAAGACTAAGTTCGGATATCCGGATTTTGGCCCAAAAGAGAAAAGGATATTTTAATTGATTTTTGAATTTCAGAAAATACAACAAATCAAATAGCCTTTTAGAAAATAGCTAATAGAGTTAAAAAATTCTAGAAAAAAATCATAAAAATTCATTGAATTATTTTGAACATAATAAAATTAATTCCAATTTAAAGTTGGTTTTTATTTTTGCACATAAATTATTTTTAATTCTTGAAAAATAGGAAAACCTTTTTAAAATCCAGAAAATTCAAGAAATTAATTATTTTTTCATTTTCACTTTAACTCTAATAAAATCCCAGAAATCTTAATAAATTTTATTTTTGACATTGAAAACTAGGAAATTAAATAATTGACTTTATTTTATTTTTTCCTTTTTAACCAAGAAAACTCTTTTAAATCTCAGAAAATCCAATAAAATAATAACTTTATTAATATATTTTTTTTGGTAACATACTTTGGGATGTTAAAGTCATTTGTGTATAGATTAATCATCTAGCCCGATCAATGTTAGTGTGAACTAAGTTTATGTATGTGATGAACTAATTGTGAATGTGTGATGACTCGTGACTTTGTGAGTTATAACTTATTAACTAAATATGGTAAACAAAGTGTTATATTTGTGATGAACTAGTTAATGCAACTTGCTAGTGCCAATGTTCTATGTGGTTGCTGAAAATATGAACAATTCATGAATGTTTGCATCAAATAAACTAGTTATATGTTTTTGTTAATTTCTATTATACAATTTAAGGGGTTTTCATGTTCCGAAAAATATTCGCGACCGTATTCGTATTCGATATTATTCTTATCCGTATTCGTATCCGGAGTATTCGTATTCGTATCCGGATCCGAAAAAAAAATATGAAAACAAATATGGCAGAGTCAATATCCGTCCGTATCCGATCCGTTTTCACCCCTAGTGTCTGATAATCTATATGTGTATGTGTCCTCTTTGTAATAAAAAAATAGAAATCATCGAATTTGCTCCGAATAATCATATTCAAGCATGTTAAAGACGTCATAATGTGCTTTGTGTCTGAAATAAACAGAACCAGCCGTCTCATTACCAGAATCCGTTAATTTCCCGAGTGCCCTAAACACTCGGGAAAACCACCAAAACACTCGAGAAAGTATTTCCCGAAGGTTAGCCGTCGGGAAAAAACACCCGGGATAGTTTAGTCGGGTAAAAACATGTTCCCTAAGTGTCACCCTCGGGAAATAAATGTTTCCCGAGTGCAACTAATTACACTCGGGAAACAAATGACACTTAGGAGAAAACCCGTTCGAGTAGTTCAATTACCATAACAGAATACTTTCCCGAGTGTCGGCACTCAGGAATATGTATTTTTTACCGAGTGTTAGCACTCGGGAAATAAACACTCGGGAAAGGCCACTGAACGTTCCCCGAGTGTCGGTACTCGGGGATATGTATCTTTTACCGAGTGTTAGCACTCGGGAAATATTGCTACGTAAACACTCGGGAAAGGTCGATAAACGTTCCCCGAGTGTTGACACTCGGGAATGAGAGCGACACGGCCAGCACTTTTTTCCCGAGTGTATGTCAAATAATACACTCAGGAGTGTATGTCAAACAGGTTGTAACCAATATTTTCGTATGCGTGATTTGCAATTAAATTTGAATCAGATTCAATAACAATACATTCCACATCCAGATTCAGCAATACATTCAAGAGCAAGATTCAACAATATTGACCTATATAGATTCAACAATATTGATATAATTCCCAAACTCACAACATTCGAGTTCAAATTCAAAAATGTACGCATGAGGCATGCAATACGATACATATAACAGTTCGAACAGTACGAATCAATTTAGGCTTAAGCTAGAGCTGCTCCTGCTATCACATGCGATTCTAGAAAAGAGATGGTCTTCTCGTCTAATCTCTGCATCAACAGGAATGCGAGAAAAGCTTCTTCCCACCCCAGAGTACCTAGCAGCCTTAAGCCATGAACTCAGACCACTGCATTGTCATGAAGAGAACAATTCAGTTTAGTACTCAACATAGACAAGATGAAACTAATAAAATTGTAAACGCAGGGGAAACAAACTACTGCAAAAGTAGTAGTGGGAAACAAACTACAAACAAATTCCCCTCAAGAAAGCATACAGGAGGGCAACACTTTGTGTCCATCTAGAGAAATTACAACAAAGGGGTGCTACAATCAGGCAGAAGTACATTTATAAGAAGGTGTTTGATCTTCTAAGGTGAGTTCCTTTGTTCACATCTTTTGCATACAGTTGAGAGCCCAGGCGGATTTTCATATTTGCATTTCCATCTCTAGTTGCTTACCTGCAATTTATAATGTTTTGAGTAGCTTGTTTGTTTGTATATCTGGTGGTGGTTGGTAATTTCCTTAAACAGTACCACATTTGCATCATTGGCAAGGATCTAAGAAATTTTCTGGGTACACAGAGTCACAGATGCCCCTGTTCGCACAAGCCTGTGGTCCCTTTGTTTATATTATATATTTTTTGAGCATGCATGCATATATGCTACATCAACATAAGAATGGAGTGAAGTATGTTCATGTTTGCACAACAAGATCATGAAAATAGCAAGCACCTAGTGGTAGCCTCTCGACGTTGGACTCATCCACATGATCTTGGTTTGGGCAGCTAACATGTTTACCATCTCCAGCATCAGCACCGGAAGCAGCTAGATCTACCATTGATCCCGCCGTATGCTGAAATTTGGAGTTGAACAGAAACACTAAAAAATATTAGCAACAAATACGTTGAACATAGTGGTAATTTGCATTGTTAATGTCTAAAAGTTCTATCCATTTTATTTTAAGCTTTATTTCAGTGAGCTCTCAAGCACTCATAAGAGACTGACAATATAATAATCAGTGTCCAGTTACTAACCGGATTAGATAATGCAAGAAGTGGTGCCCCTGGTGTAGTGCCATCAAGTCGAGTTTGAAGTGCTTGCATACTTGTTTATTTCAGTCACATGGGGTGAGAATCTTAGTCAAATGATGGAGGATGCAGTGTGGCAGGTTTGTCATGTGGTAGCCTCATGATTCATGAGCATTGATAGAGCATGCCATGTTCTTCATTATTTACTTTTTTTTTCAAAGTTTCATTTACAAAAATACATAGTGTAGACAAAGTAGAAGAATTTGCACAAAATACATAGTCCTGGCTGAATATGGACTACAGTACACGACAATGTTCATGCAAATAGACAAGATGGCAATGTGGTATCATCTTCTACTTTAGCAATTATGTTGTCCTACTTATTGTGCTTGTCAGTGTTTGCACCTAGGAGCATTGCACCTTTTATTTTATTATAAAAATAAGACAATTAACACATCGGTTGGAAGTTTGTGGGAAAAATCATATGCTTTAAATGAGGTCTTAAGATGGTGAACTCATGTGATGCATATTACCTATACAGAATCATCTCACACCCTGCTTCTTACATCAAATCAAACACTGCTCTCTTCTTGCCTTCTTGGCCACTCTCTTAGCTCACCCTTATTTCAATATTAGATCCTTTGAATTACTTAAGAATCGAAACACCATTTTCTCACTCCCTCACCTCCAATACGATCTTGAGCATCTATTTTCTACTCAAATTGCTCTGATAGTGAACAAAGTAGCACATATAAAACAAAAAGAACGGCATGCATTTCAGATCATACACAGTCTGTTCTGTATCAAGGATTTAAAAAGACCAAGCAAAATTAACAACAAAATTTACAAACCAGCAATAGACTTAAGGAAACTATATATCCTTATATGATCTAGGGTTCTAGATTACTGTTTGTTCCTAATTATTCTACGAGCTAGTTGGGATTAGAGGAGACCCAGTCACCCAGCCCCAATTCCCAGTTAATTATAGTTTCTCTCTCTGTATATATATGATACTTGTTTTTTCAATTTGCTCTCCGTATCTAATTGCAATCGCCAGATCTATGTGGAAAAATGAATTGCAATTTGCATCGCATATGGGGTTTGAAGTCCAAACCTGGATCATTTGCTTCAATCGCTGCCTAGCCTCTATTTCATCTTGTAGCCTGGCCTCAAGCTGAGAAACCCTATCAGTTGATGGTCGCACTCGTCTTTGAGGGTGTACATCATCCGTTGATCCAGTACTTGTTGTTCGGACCTCCGACAGGGTTGTCGGTGTGCTAATGTAGCCGGCACCGATCAAGAAACGACCTTGTTTCTTCCCTTTCCAAATACATACCTGCAGCGATCGCGTCGATGGTGAATTCATTACATCAAAGTCGACCATGAATCTCCTTAGCGACCTCGAGATATGCATCCTGTTGGACAAAATTATAAGTGAGCGAAAATCATCAGGGACAAAATAATACTCTAGAAATGGTACCAAGTTCTGTGTTGCGCGCTGGCTGCATAGGGTGCCCTCCTGATCACCCCTCCTAGCTTCTACATATGCCTCTACATCGGAGACAGGCCTCTGCTTCTTCTTTTCCTGCACCCAAAAAAACCATAAGGTATATAAATATGTATGTGCAACATACAATCAATATGAATATGTTGACCTACCAAGTGCTTCTTGTAACGAACCATAGAGGAGCTATCTTGACGATGTGCTGCCCCTCCCATCAACAATCTCCGATCCCTAGCAGCACGAGAGGCCTCTAACCATTGTTCGTTACACCACTTCTTTTGGGCAATCTACTGCCATGCATCTTCACACTTCTGGGCCCACCAAGGAATTGCCTAATTTAACCAAGTGTTAAATATGAATAAACTAGAATTGATTGTATATTTTGCTTTGCCTCGTTAACATCAGCAAGAATAACTTTAGCAAAAAACATCTGCAATTCTACAAACCCAGAAGGTCGAAGCTGTAGGCTTTCAACACAATCTGACCAAACTTTGCAACTCAGACTTCTGAGGATGACTTACTAACATGGCTGAATAGAAAGCTCGAATAAAAATACACAATATGAAGGGTACACAAAATTCATCAAAACCGACAGTACATGAAGGCTTTCAAGTTTCAACAGCCATTCTGACCAAATCTTGCAATTCAGAGTTCGAATGATGACATACTATTACTAGCATAGCTCAGAAGATGCTCCCTGTGAGAACAATCTGAAGGACTTGCATAATCTAATCCAAACCAAACACCCATGGCCATAATAGGTGAGCCACGCTGCTACTACGCTTCACAAAATTACAATGGGGCAATAATCAATGTATATTAATTGATTCTAAGAGAACCCACAGGAAGCAATGGCATGAATGAACCAGAACAATGCATGGATAACTAACAACATGTAGTAGATTTTGGGACACAACACCCACTCTTCTGACTTACATTTTACTAGAACGAATTATGATTACCTGCATGTAGTCCTCCAAAGTGATATGTGTTTGGCAAGCCTCGGCCCTATTAATTTCCTTTCTAAGGACTTGTGTGTGGTAATAGATCATCGCTTGGATGCGTGCTTCATAGATCATCTGTGGGATCAGCTTTTTAACAACATTACGCGCGCGCCACTCTCCTAGAATCAGCTTCCTGTCCCTCAGCCCATCTAAACCACCACTGCATAATAACAAGATAATGTGTAAGATTAGCAAATAACAAGATAACACAGGACACAACATAATGATTAAATGTCAGTACATTAACTATGTTTATGTGATAGTGATCATAATGATTAAAGAATGAGTTTTTATCCTTTGATGTCAAAAGTCTTGAGCATAAATATTTATACATATAAACTGACAGTCACTTACCCAAAAACTTTCCTCCACCCACTGCAAACAATTGTCAAATTGTATTTCTCCTTTTGCCGCAGTATCTTCAGCGGCCTTGTAGTGGTGCCATGTCCATGTAGGCTCCCGCCTTCCTCTGTAGATGACCAAGCCAGGAAAGTGCCATCGAATCAACACGCCAATTATTCCATTTGGAAGTCTACATTTCTCAGCCCCTCCTTCTTCTCGCCATTGCCTGCACATTAGTTTTTATGAGGTCTGCAAGTAAGTGGGCTAAATTAGTGAAAGTGAGAACAATTTCTTACGTGTCGCCAATAGGAACGATGACAGTCTTGTCCTCCACTTGGGTTGGTTGTGGTGGCAAGTTCGCAGGTACTCGCAACCAAAAATCTTGTGTGGTAGTAATGTCTTCCACCTCAGGGTACTCATCCTCCTCACCCTCTTCCTCACTGGGATGCTGATCATTATCCACATGATCAGCACGCGAGGTCTGCAGGGTAGAGGTAGACCCCACGCTGCCTCCTCTCGGGACTATGGCCGCCCCTCTGCCTCCTTGAGGGGCCGCGACTGCCCCTCTACCTCCATGACATGGTGCTGCCACTTTGGAAGACAGGCGTCTACCTCGACTAGAGTATGCTGCCCCTTTGATGCCACTCATTTTTGGTATCCTGAAATGAAATGAAATGAAATAAATCAATTAATACAGTGCAATCAACTAAGCTCATAGAAAGACGTAATATAGCGTAAACAAGTAAGCTCATACAAAAAAAA
Source organism: Hsuehochloa calcarea (assembly GCA_036346395.1). Lineage (NCBI taxonomy): Eukaryota > Viridiplantae > Streptophyta > Magnoliopsida > Poales > Poaceae > Hsuehochloa > Hsuehochloa calcarea. Next base: position 80,809 of record JAYEVG010000044.1, on the reverse strand, counting down.
TCAAAAACATGCAGCAAATACTTGGAAGACGTACAAGAAGATCATGCTTAGAAGTAGTCGTCTACAATGGGATCCTCCGTAGATGGGCCCTCTAAAAAGTCATCGTCACTCTCATGACTTGTTGACTCGACCTCATCCCCTTCAGTGTCGTCAATGTCCATGCGATTAAGTACTTCCAAATCCTCTTCGTTGACAACCTCCTCAGCATCGATTAGAATGTCTTCTATGTGATCGTCCTCTTCCCCAATTATTATTTGAAAAGTCCCTAGGAGCCCATCTTCTTGGAAGAATAGGTCAACACCATTGTTGATCTCGATGTTGTTGTCTTGCTCACTAGGGGTGGGTAGTTTACCATATGGTTGCACCTTATGTACTACCCACCAATCCACTAGACTACGCATAGTTTTGCATGGGTCCAGGATGTAGTATACTTAGGTGGCTTGCTAAGCCACAATAAATGGATCATTGCCTGGTAGGACTGATTGATGTGCACCTTCAACCAGCCCAAGTGATGTCTCCCGTCTGACTCCCCTAAATGGATGGAACCAATGACATTTGAATAACATAATTTTGAGAGGTTTGCTACCATGGAAATATAGTTCAATTATTTCTTCAATTATTTCATAGTATTCAACAGTTGTATTGCTCCCATCCTGCCCTATAGTCACCAATCCACTATTAATTGTTGTTGCATTAGGTCGTTCACACTCATGTGTCGATGTTCGGAAGCGGTACCCATTCACATCGTAGGTACTATAGGACAGCACCCGAGTGTGGCATCCTTGAGCACCTACCTCAATTAGCTACTCACAGACTTGTCCTTCAAGCTCTACAGGATAAATAGAATGGGTTTCATGTGTTAGTTCATCTTTACTTAGCAAATATTATGTGCAAGGGGGACTAGCTAATAGGGAAATTACTTTCTGATAGAACCAGGTTGGGAAATTTGGTTTGCAATTCCCAGCACCCTTCCTAATAAGGGTCTCAATTTGTTTTTCGGATGGATCTCGGCGTTGCTTCCACTCGTTCCTAACAAATTCCCTATGGGCAACAAGACAAGTACATAAAAACACTCATGCATCAATTGTAGGGAAAAGATAATTGTTGCATACCTAATGTAATCATCCACTTCGGAGAGGTTGGTCAAGACATACAACATCGCAGTCAACCACTCATCTCGCGACAAAACTTTGGGAGTACCACCGCTTGAAGTGTCACCTCTTCCAGTGAAGAGTCTAAGTTGGCAATCATTTTGAGGGATGCCAATGTTGTACCGTGTGGTTCGATTGTGCACCGTGCGAACATTGTCATCAAAGTATATTGATGTGAAATGGGAAATTTTCTCAAGTATATACGCTTCCGCTATGGACACTTCAACACGCGATCGATTTTTTTTTTGCTTTGCCTCGCAGTTCCTTTTGTTCCCTCTCAATTGGATACATCCACCGGTTTTGCACTGATCCCCCCATCCTAGCTTCATAGGGGAGATGAAGAACCAAATGTTGCATTGGATTGAAGAAGCTAGGTGGAAAGATCTTTTCCAACTTACAAGGAGAAAGGAAGGAGAGGAAGGAAGAAGAAGGAAGGAGAGGAAGAAACGGAGAAGGAAGAAAGGGAGAAGGAAGAGGAGAGGAAGGGCACGTTCATGCAGCGATACTTCGATCTCCACCAGTTCGTCAAGGGTAAACTCGATCCCCGATCTCTCGGTAGATTAATTGATTCGTTTTGATGCTGTCAGTAGTAGATCGGTTTGGTACAGCGGTGTTGGTCGTCGGTTTTGGGTAGGTTATGTGCATTTTCTGGTCTGACCGTCTCTTAGAAAGTTGCAGTGATCGTCCTTATCTTTCTATAGGAGCAATGATCACTCCATTTGGAGTTAGGGTTTAGGAGTTATGATAGTTTCTTTGCAACTGTTTAGAAGAGCTGATGAGGATTAGCGGTCACTTTGTGTGGCTAATATAATTTAGTTAGATTCTGAATCAGAAAGTTCACCCAACATTAATTTTGTAGGCAATCCAATAAGCTTTCCATATTGGTAAAGAACACAATTTTTAGTTTTGTCAATCAAAAGTTATGGATTTTATACTATCGCTGCATTTCTGACTGATAGATTGAAGGAACAGAAACTTCACATGATCATTAGGTTTATTATAATGCCGAATAAGAATACTTTGCCAACTAGTTTATCGTAGATGATGTCGTCGTGTTTCCAGAGAGACAAAGATCACTCTGTTCCGAGTTTCGTAGTAAAAGATATAATTTATTTCGTACTTGCTATCCAGCTTGTAGTCATGTTAGAATATTGGTTTATGTTAGTAGATCGACTTTGTGATCCTTGTGTTAGGATGTTGCAATTAGATGGTTCGAGCGAGATCCTATTCACGTGGTTCCTCATTCAAATATATTTAATTGGTTTTGGAGGGGGAAATTTGAGTGTAGCAGCTCCCGTCTTACCTCATAACGCTTCGCAGAGCGGAAGGCAAGTTCATTGAACTTCTTTATGCTGATGAATGATGAGTGTTTTTATTCATACTGTTATTTCTATGATCCATGATTACATTCAATGCTTCATGTTCCTTTCATATCCGTTAATCCATGTTGAAAGAGATGACGTGTTTCATTATTCATGTTTCATTCCATTCATTCATTTGTTCATGTTCCTTCAACGGGAGTGGAAATTAAAGACTCATCAATTCCAGTATGGGCACGTAAGACCAACCATTCTAATGTGGGCAGATTTGGATCCCCGTATGAAACGTTCTTCATACGGGCCTTGGATCCTTGTATTTTGTTAAATTAAGGCCTAAGTGAACACCGACGGGTGTGTCACTAGCTATACTGGTATAAGCAGAAGTGTAGTTCATTCATTCCATTCATTCATGTGTTCCTGTCACTTCTATGTTCATATTCTTAATGATACTGTATTGTTCAGGTTCAGTGTAGTTTAAATTATTTTCTGTACTTGCTGAGTCTCGGACTCATTCTTGCCTTTGTTGTTTATTTTAGGTGATCGTTGATGATGGCATTTGGGAGGGAGTAGATGTAACATCCCAACTTTTGATCTCTGAAAATCTTCTAATTAGTTGCTAGTTGAAAATCTCACCATTTTCATTTTATTTGAATTTAAATTTAAAAGCTTATTATAGAATTTCATGCCAAAATAAATTATTGGGGTTAATCCCAACATTAACAATTGCCAAAACTCTATTTTATTTGGATTCTATGTGCTTATATATATTTTATAGAATTTTCTAAAATTTTTCGAGTTCATTTGCTATTTTCTATTTGCTATTTGCAACTTCTGGTTTTATTAAAAAGAGAAATCCATTTTAAATCCTCTGGAATAGTGTTGGGCCGAAACCCAACACTATTCCGTTTCCCCGTAGCCCAGCCCACCTCACGCCGCTCACCCGCCTACCCTCGCCCGATGCGCGCTGCGTGGCTTCTCCCGCCGATCGGACGCGCCCTCACCCGCGTCTCTACTCGCCGCTGGATCACCATCGCACGCTCACTCACGCCCACACTTGCGCCTCGCCTCCTTCCGCTGACCGGTGGACCCCACCGCTTCGCCATGTCACCTTCGTCTTCGAGAAGGACTCGGGAGTCCGAGCTCCGCAAGTTCCTGCCCGCCGCCGTTTCCTCCGCGGATTCGCCCCCTTCCCTCGGCTATAAAAGGCCCCTACCCACTCCAATCTACTCGCCCCTCCCTCCTCCACCAAACCCCCAAGGCGCCGGCACCCCCCTCGGCTTCTTCGCGCTGCATTGGCCGAGGCTCCGCCGCCGGCCGCAACCTCTTCGCCGTCGAGCTCCGCCGCCTCCTGACCCTCGGTGTTCGTGCCGCCGCCGCCATTGTGAGCGCAATAGCCCCAGCTCCCTCTCGCCACCGTCGCCTTCGCCCGAGAGTCTCCCTGTCGTCGTTGCCGCGCCGTCTGACAAAAGTTGGGCGTCACCGCCGCCGCCTTCTTCGCCGCCCGAGCCCAGCCACCACCCCAAAGAGCCGCTGGTGCCTCCGTGGTCCCATTTGCTACCTTGCAGTTGCCGCCTCCATGCGCTTCAAGTCGGCAAGATCATCGGCCGGGCCTCCTCTGTTCTGTGTCCAATGCCAGCGTGGCAGCCCAGTGGCGACCAACTCAGCGCCACCTCCTCGGTTTTGCTGGCGTGGCACCCAGGTCAGCGGCCGGGTGCCACGCCCATTATTTCTCCCGAGCCATCTCTTGGTGAACCAAGTTCACGGTGCGCCGTCTCACTGACCGTTGGGCCCCACCTGTCAGCCAGCGATTTCCTTTTTCTTTTTATTTTATTTTACAGCGGAAATTCATCGCTGGCATCAGCCGACATCATAAATTCCTTTTTCTGTTGAAAAATAATTCAGGAAATCAAATTAAAATCCAAATTAGGGTTTTGATTATTTTCCAATCTTCCAAAGGCCATAACTTTTGCATCTGACCTCCGGTTGAGACCATTCAAATTTGTAAATTTATATAAAATTAAGATCTATTTAATGGTGAATTTTATTTGATTTTTGGAGTTTGTTTTGTTCCTGTTATTTATTTGTTTTTATTTCTTTTGTCTCGTTTGCGAGTAGACGTCGATACTTCGGAAAATTTTGCTGAAGAAGGAGCACCTCAAGATCAAGACCAGTACCTAGACCTATTCCAGGGCAAGTTATACCTTTGATCATGTTGAACCCGGTTTTCAAAATTACTTTGTTTCAATGTATTGCATTCTAATTCAAGTATTTATTTAAATGCTTTTGGGGTAGTTATTAATCCAATTTGTTATATCCACCTTATCTATTGTATGCCATAATATTTTGTCACCCTAGGTTGGTTTATTATTAGTTGGTATTATCGTAGCACCAACGTGGGTTGGTTAGATACGAGTAGATTGCTTGGCCATGCCACGAGTCATCATTTCATGTGAGTTGCAATTATAAACTTGACTAAGTGATTATGGAACTGTGTGATGAAACTGTGTGTCCTGTGTACTGTTACTCGTGATGACATGTGTTGCACTTAATCAACAGGGTGGGAAAAGATTTAGACTGAGACAAGTGGTGGATCTGTGTGAATGGTGGAGCTGTGTGCTATAAACATTGTGATTTGGGTTAAAACTGGAAGTGTTGCCTTGGTCGATTAAGGACTTAACTTTGTGCGCCAATGAACTGAGCCTTACTGTACGACTACATGCCTAGTATGGGCTGAGCCTAACTTAGTAAGTTATGGAGTCTTGACATTGATAACTCAGGTTGTATTTAAGCTATGTGATAGGCTAGAGATGTGATATGTCACATCGCGGGACGGTTCGCTGCATCCCTGTCCAACGATGTGTGTCGTAACCAAACACTGTGTGTATCGGTTGGCCGGCAGAAAAGCACATCGGGAGTGTCATTGTTTGAGATGAAGTCTCTGAAAGGTTTTGTTATGACCAGTGCTAGCTACACTGATTGTATCGTATGGGTAAAGTGTACAACCTCTGTAGAGTGTTAAATCAATCTATTCGAATAGCCACGTCCGCGGTCATGGACATGCTCGGGGATTTCACACGAGGGGTAGATTTTCATAAAATAATTGGGAAGGGTCAGCTGTGTGAGATAACTTGTTCAGCTGTGTGAATAACTTGATTAGACTGTGTGCCCTTTGTGAAATCAATTGTTAAATTAATATTCTTTAATTGTTTTCAACTATATTTTCAATATATTATTTGTATTCAATTACAAATATTGCATTTCTGCAAAAGAACCACAGAAACCATCCCTTTGGAATAAGCCATCTTGTATAATTGCATTCTGTGGTATGACTTGCGAGTACGGTGTGTACTCATACATGCTATAATCAATCAACAGAAGTGGAGGAGTCATCGCCTGCTTTTGAAGAGGAGTTCTACGAAGGTTGATCGTTAGGGTCTTGATCCCAGTCAGTTGCCTGTGGTAAATTGATGGGAGTTCGCTGGAGTTTACTTTATTTCTGCTGTAGTTTAATTCTTTATCGTCAACCTTGCATGGCTTAATAATTGTAAAACTCGACCTTAAGGTCACAACAGTTATTTGTTATTCAAATTACTCATTTATTTAATATTTCATTGTATGGAGTTGATATTTCATCAATGTTGACACTGTGTGCACTAGCGTGATCCTGGACTAGTGCAGAATACACAGAGGGTCCAAATTTACATATTTGGGTCCCGGTAGAGGTGGTATTAGAGCCATATTGACTGTAGGTCTTGACCTTAGTAAGATCGGTCGTCTTAGTATGTCCAAAATTATTTTCTAAAGCAAAAATTAACTTGCAAGATTAATTGAACTCCTTAACTCATCTCATATCTCTCTTAACTCAACTATTGCTGAAATTCTTTCTCCCCCCGCTGTTTTAAAGTTATTTTCACCTCTTTGTCCGTCTTGACAGATGTCTCGTCTTCAGAGCTATGGAGAGCGCAAGGGAGGACTTGCCGCCGAACTTTGGAGGTTGTTGCAAGTACTTGGAGGATTTGACCATCCAATGTACCATGGCAGTACTTGGATCGTGAACGGCCGAGACCGTGGAGTGATTTGCCATTTGACCATCTACGCTAGGAAGAACAGCAAGGTGAGCAAACCCCTGAATATCTCGGCCTGAAGGAGTGTTTGGATTGAAGCAATCCAGGAGTCTTCGCGCCTCGCCATCCTTATGATCTGCAATATCTACGCTTGAGAGCTTCGAGACGCCGTCTTCCGTTACCATCCTCGCTCTTCTGCAGTGGATCTTGCTGCACGTTTCCCGTCTACGGAAGGAGAAGGCAACTCCACCGTTGTGCATCTTGCTCAGTTTGCCGCTGCCCAGGAGGAATCACTGGAGTTAGCCGCCACAGAGCTGGAGTGCGTCTACGAGACCCTCTATGGACAACACAATCACGAGGAAGACACTGAAGAAGAAGAACCAGAAGAAGCCGATGAACCGGCTGAACCAGAAGAACCAGCAGAGGCAAGCGTGAGCGAGGAACCAGCGATACACGCACTGAGACGCCTACTCCTGTTGCACCAGTCCCAGGGTATCAAGATCAGTTTGCAAGGATGCCAGCTCATTTCCAAGTCTACAGCAGGCGGGAGCACCGTCAGGGCTACGGAGGCTATCTCATCGAGTAGTCCGTTCGAGTTTGCTTCAGGCTTAGCGAGTCTTAAGTTTGTGAGTCGCCATTTAGGTGGTAGTTTGTGTGCTTAGGTTTGTCCTTATTTTCTTGCGTGCAAGTATGAGCTGCAGAGGCCCTTAGGCATTTGTTGCAAGCCATACTATTATCTTAATTAATATAAGAGTTTCAGTTGAGCTTTCTTAAAGTATGTTGTTGGGTTTTACCTACCCCGCTTAGTTCCTGCCTTATCTTGTGCTTACTACCTTATCTAACCTATGGAGATTCACCAGATGGTTCAGACTTGTCAAGCTACTGCAAGTGGTTCCGATACTCCAGTGTCAGAAGGCCAGGAGTAGACCCCCGCAGAAGCAGTTCCACCACAAGCACCTTCAGTTGATCTACAAAATTTTAGAGCATTCATGGCAGCTCAGACCCAGCTGATGTATGCCATGATGAACCAGATGCAAGCTATGAACAACCAGAACAACAACAATCAGTATCACAATGGAGCCCCAGTTGCTCATAGTCACAATGGATCATCCAAGTTGGCCGAGTTTATGAGAACCCGCCTACCAACTATCTCTGGACATGTCTCGCCAGTGGAAGCTGATGATTGGCTTCGTGTCATTGAGAGGAAACTGCTGATCACTCAATGCAATGATCATGAAAAAATCATGTACGCCACTCACCAGATGGAAGGCATAGCTGCCGAATGGTGGGAAAACTTCTGTACATCGCATGGAACGCCGCAAGACATTACTTGGAAAGAGTTCACAACTGCTTTTTGCTAGTATCATATGCCAGAAGGAATTGTCGATCTGAAGAAGGATGAATTCCGTGCTCTCAAGAAAGGAGGAATGTTAGTGACTGACTACCTCAACAAATTCTCACAACTTGCTCGATATGCTGCAGAAGATATCGCCACTGACAAAGCTTGCCAGAGTCGTTTTCTGAAAGGATTAAACACTGGACTTCAAGTTAACCTGATCGCCCACGCCTTTCCTGATTTTCAAGAGATGATCAACAAAGCTTTGATTCTTGAGGATAAGCGCAATGAATTGGAAGATCATCGCAAGCATAGAATGGCTCATCAAGGAAGTCACCAACCACAGCTGAAGGCAAGAATGATTCCACCGCAGTTTAGTCGTTTTCCACCCCAGAATTCTGTCAGACCACCTGCACTAACTTCAGCACCTCGTCTAGTTGCTCAGAACTTCCGCAACCCTGCACCAGTCAACCCTAATCCAGTAAGCAACCCACAGAGTGTACCCAGAGTTTGTTTCACCTGTCGTCAACCAGAGCACTTCACTAACCGATGTCCGCAGAATGTGACTATCACTCCAGTACGTTTCTACCTTGGGAACACGCCAGCCAAGACGCCAGTGCAAGGCAACCATCAAGGAACTTCTCATGCTACCAGTCAACTCGGAGGAGCACCGCAATCAGTGGTCAAAGGCCGTGTTAACCACGTCACTCCGGAAGGAGCCCAGAAAGCACCCGATGTTGTACTGGGTAAGTTTCTTGTAAATTCAGTACCTGCATCCGTTTTGTTTGATTCTGGAGCTTCGTATTCGTTTGTTTCTGGAGTTTTTGCAACTAAGAATAAATTAGAAGTTATGCATCTTAAGCATACTCTGTTAGTCCAGTCGCCTGGAGCATAGCTAAGTTCTAAAGTGGGATGTCTATGAGCTAAGTTACTCATAGCTGGAGTTCAGTTTCTAGCCAACCTAATAGTTCTAGACACTCAGACTATAGATGTCATCCTTGGCATGGATTGGTTATCCAAGCACAAATCTGTGCTAGATTGTGGCCGAAGAGCCGTAACAATTGAGGATACCACCGGAAGGAAAGTTGAATTTCTAACCACCTCAGTACGTTATGGACATTTGGTAGTCAACAGTCTAAAGACAGTTTCTTTGGAAGATGTGCCTATAGTCAGAGATTATCCAGATGTATTTCCAGAAGATTTACCAAGAATACCACCGGACCGTGACATTGAGTTTGTCATCGATCTAGTGCCAGGAACCGCGCTAATTTCTAAGAGACCCTATCGGATGCCAGCCGATGAACTTGTGGAAATAAAGAAATAGATAGAAGAACTACTGGAGAAAGGCTTTGTAAGACCTAATTCGTCGCCATGAGGAGCGCTAGTTTTGTTTGTCAAGAAGAAAGATGGAAGCATGAGGATGTGCATCGATTATCGTTCTCTCAATGAAGTCACCATCAAGAACAAGTACTCATTGCTGTGTGAGATAACTTATTCAGCTGTGTGAATAACTTGATTAGACTGTGTGCCCTTTGTGAAATCAATTGTTAAATTAATATTCTTTAATTGTTTTCAATTATGTTTTCAATGTATTATTTGTATTCAATTGCAAATGTTGCATTTCTGCAAAAGAACCACAGAAACCATCCCTTTGGAATAAGCCATCATGTATAATTGCATTCTATGGTATGACTTGCGAGTACGGTGTGTACTCATACTTGCTATAATCAATCAACAGAAGTGGAGGAGTCATCGCCTGCTTTTGAAGAGGAGTTCTACGAAGGTTGATTGTTAGGGTCTTGATCCCAGTCAGTTGCCTGTGGTAAATTGATGGGAGTCCGCTGGAGTTTACTTTGTTTCCGCTGCAGTTTAATTCTTTATAGTCAGCCAAGCATGGCTTAATAATTTTAAAACTCGACTTTAAGGTCACAACAGTTATTTGTTATTCAAATTACTCGTTTATTTACTATTTTGTTGTATGGAGTTGATATTTCATCAATGTTGACACTGTGTGCACTAGCGTGATCCTGGACTAGTGCAGAATACACATAGTGTCCAGATTTGCATATTTGGGTCCCGACAGTAGATATGCACTATTCATTCACTGCACCATATTCAAGTTTCAATAATATGATTTTGCTCTTGTCTTTCATTCGTTAATTAATGAACTGTAATAAATAAAGTTTGATGTGGTTGATATCTCTCACCAAGTTATGGTTGCTTAAGTACTGTTTGTGGTCCTTGATCCCTCCTTTGATATAATTATTTGGATTCAGTCCTTATTCCTACCATTGTACTATTAAAGTTGATCTCTCTATATCCTTAGATGAGTTATGGTTTAAATTCTTCCGCGTGATGGTTTTAGATTAGCTTATTTAGGTGACATCTTGGCTTTCGAATAGCCAGGGTGTTACACGTTGCCACGAATCATCACAGGCAAAAGGCGTTCCATGAATATATGGTAGTCATGGCTATTTAGGCCATCGATGCGCATGGTAACTAAATTCACTCCTCTCCTTAGATTTGCTGCATACCCATCAGGAAACTTTAGGGTCTGAAACCATTCCAAAATCTTCTTCCTCTGAACCCTAGTTAGGCAATAACTAGCTCTTGCCTTCTCCCACTTCCAGTAGCTGGCTTGTGGATCATATTCAGCCAAGGCCTGTTGCAAAGCTCCTCTTGATCAAGTCGAGCCTTGACATTGTCCTTCGTCTTGTCTGGAATGTCAAAGAATGTGCTAAATATAGCCTCTGCAACATTCTTCTCATTGTGCATTACATCTATATTATGAGGAAGAATGAACTTTTGGAAGTATGGTAGCCACCACAAGCTTGGAATGTGAGTCCAATTGTGTTCCTCGCGTATTTCTCGCACCCATCTCCATCGTCAAGAGGCTTCAAAGCATCTAGCCTTCCACGAACCTCCTCACCTGCCAGCCGACGTGGTGGTCCACTACGGATAGCAATATTGACCCTAAATCCATTTGCGTCACTTCTAAATTCGTGGTCAATTGGAAGGAATTGACTATGACAATCGAAGAAGGAGTGCTTGCGACCATGCTTTAGCCAACAGCCATGCAACGCCTCCCTGCAGATTGGGCATGGCATCTTCCCATGTACACACCACCCACAGAATATCCCGTACACCGGGAAGTCATGCATGGATCTGTGGTACGCGACCCGCATGGTGAAGTTCTATTTCGATGACCGATCATATGTTACTATGCCTTGTTCCCAAGCATCTAACAATTCATCCACCACCGGCTCCATGAATGCACTCATATTCTTCCTTGGGTATTCAGGACCAGGGATTATCAAGGAAATGAATATATTCTGCTTCTGCATGCAAACGTCGAGTGGGAGGTTAAGGAGAATGACAAACACAGGCCAACAGCTGTATGGCGCATCCCCCATACCAAATGGGTTAAACCCATCAGTTGCAATTGCAATTCGAACATTTTGAGGCTCCGCGGCGAACTCTACATAGCCTCGGTCAAATTGCTTCCATGCTTCACCATCAGATGGGTGGACCATCTTGTCAGCATGGTACCGACGACCATACTTGTGCCATATCATTTGTTTGGCAGAAACCTCAGACATGTATAACCGTTGGATTCGTGGCACAAATGATAGATAGCGAAGTATTTTTCTGCCAATAGGAAGCTGCCTCTTCTGACCATCACCGGAGTCAACCTCAACAAACCTAGACTCACCACACTTATCACAGTGATCTTTGTCCATATTCTCATTCCTAAATAGCATGCAATGATTTGGACAAACATCTATCTTCTCATATGACATATTTAGTGCGTTTATCAATTTCTTGGCCTCATACAAGTTAGCGGGCAGTTTGTGACCATCAAGGAGAAGGGTGCTAAACACGCTTAAGAATGCATCAAAACAAGTAATGCTTATGCTGAACTGGGACTTGACAGCAAGTAGTCGTGTGATGACATCTAGTTGGGACACCTGTGTTTGCCCATGAAGTGGTTGACTCACTGCGGACAACACATCAAAGAAAGCCCTTGTTGTAGGCTCCAGTTCTTCCTCTACAAGTGGCACATATGCATCACGCACATCATCTAGTATGTCTTCTATCCTACTCTCATTGTGGCCGCCATCGTCCATTTCTTCCCTTAGCATATCTGATCTACTACGTTGTGACTCGCCGTGATAGACCCACACGGTATAGCCTGACCGAAATCCGTACTTGCACAAGTGTGCAATCATTATTGCCCTCATTTGTGGTCATGTGTTTGAACAACGAGAACAAGGGCACAACACACCCCGTCCATTACTCCTATAAAATGTTCGATTCACAAAATTAGTCGTCTTTTCCATCCATTCTTGGCTACAGTCACCCATCTCTCTACGCCCAGTGTACATCCAACTACGATCCTCAGCCATTCTAGTGTGCAAAACATAATGCATATTTTAATCCGATTTGTTATTTATGTCAAAAATAACTAATACAGAACTACCTAGAAGCTACTATAGGATACATGCCCTATACATATACACTAAAACATATTGACATGAAGAAAATATAAATGATCAACAGATTCTACATAAGCAAGAAACATCAAGAACACAATCACCTGAGAAGGAGAGGTTCAATTAGAGGCCAGTATCCTGCTCCAAACATCTCAGCTTTTGTTTGTGATGACCAAATCTGAGTACTTAAAACACTGCACATACATGTAGGGAAAAGAAGAGGTCAATAATAGGTAGTTGGATTTATGGTAGTGAATAGTATTGCTATCAGGTAAATGACAAAACTAACGAGGTTTTATACCGTCAGTCTATACATATCCATAAAGCTAACTAAGATTAAAGCACTTGCAAAAGTAATATGCCCTCACCAAAAGTAATATGCACTCGCCAAACAGCTTAATTTTAGGTTTTCTCTAGCTAGATTTTTGTTTACGGTTCTAACTTTTATATTAGTAAAAGTACATCTAGTTGGAGTTTGAAAAATGCTACATACATTGACTAAAGGAATGCAATAATACTATGACACATGTTCAATATGAAATTAAGACTCAAACTGGTCTACATGCACGAACTGGTCTATATGCTGGTGTTCTCTCCTCTCCTTACATGCCTAGCCAATGGCAATGGCAATGGCAATGGCAACGGTAAGAACCATGCATGCACACGACCAACCGCTCCCTGGCTCCTTGCAGTAGCAAGAAGCTGCACATACCTATGACCAACATACTTTGGCACTAATTATATAAATATTCATCGATAAAATCATCTTGCAACCTAATAACCAGAACAGTGACCTGAGGCAATCATTCCCAACCTCATGTCCTATATTCATACCCACATACACATATGTACTAATAGCATACATGAATCAAATATCAAATCTCAAACTAAAAAAAAAAACTAAATCTTACAAATCTATAATCTCTCAAGCAGCAAGAAAGCTCCATCCAAGTTCAGACATTCAAGCTACAAGTGTTCAACTTCCTACTATATACGAAGCACGTGCATTTTCCGATGAAAAAAAAACAACTCAATAAACATAACTGTGGATTTCATGGGGATATGCTCCAGATCTTAGGATGATGTGACAATTGGCAATGGAGTTTACGGTTTGTCGTTTCACGCGTTTTCGACAAAGTTACAAAGCTTCTTTGCTCGGTGGTCCGACCGGTCCCATATCGGTCGGGCCGCCATCCAGGGCGATCGGACCGGCGATGACCAAAAGTGTTCAAATCAGTTTGGGCCAAAAATAGGTGTTGTAGACAAGTAAGGGATCCCAATGCACTTGGTCTCATAATTTTGGAGTCTCGATGAAGTTCTATTGGATTTAAGTTTCGAAGGTTTGAATTTGGGAGGTTGAATTTGGCTAAGTCCCAAGGCGGTCCGATCGCTCACGAGGAGCGGTCCGGCCGCCATGGGCGGTCCGACCGCTCACTGGGCGGTCGGACGGTTTCTACTTGAGCGTCGGCCAACCGTGGCGATGTTGTTTTGTTAGGTCAAAGTCATTGGTTTCATGGCATATGATTTGCATGATGCATGTTTTGACTAACATGGGTCAAGTTGTGAAGAACTTGTTCCGAATCGTGTTTTCTTATGCGTGGTTGTGCGGTAGCTTGGTGGTCAACGACGGTCAGCGGCGAGGAGGATCGGGACTAGACTTGGAGAGTTGAGGTCGAGCGATTGGCGATGCGGGTGAGATCAACGACTCAAGCGTGACACAAGATGGACAAGGATGACCTATTGGCAAATCCATGGCGCATGGTGAAGCGGTTTAGGTCAAAAGTTAAAGACGGCGCTTTGCGAGCGTGCGTGTGTGACCCGTTTGTTAGTGGGCCTTAAGAGCCCAAGAGAGTCAAACCCTAAGAGTTTTAGGCCTCCACTATAAATAGGAGGAGATGGTGGTCGCACCTCGTCTCCTCGCCTTTTATGTTTCAAAACCTAATTGTCTTTAGGGAGTTGAGGTGGAGGCTAGGGCTCTTGATGGTTTGTGGTGAATTCGTGATCCTTGATTGTCTCTTGATCCATGATGGTGTGGATGTAATCCGGCTTCAATCACGAAATCAATCTATCCAAGGTTTGCTTGAGATAAGTCTCTTTTCGTTCTTGCTTTCAATTTGGTGATTTTAGGGCTTTCTTTGATCCGCGAGTTTGTGATTGATTCTTTCACATGAATTAGCTTGTGTGATATGTGTGAATCTATCTAGCATCATCTTGATCATCAATCTCTCACGAACAAGCTTTAGGATCAAGTTTTCGTTCTTGCGGTTTTAGACCTTCATTAATCAATTGACAATTGCTCAAGATCGTTCCAAGAATTATCATAATATTCAATTGGAATAGGTCCTCAATAGCATAGAGAAGGTGTGTGCAAAGTTTCGTGAAGTTTGGAGTTGAGAATCAAAGTTAGACCTAATTGCAACTTCGTCATCGGCCGATTTCTTGTTTGGATCGGTTACGTAGGCTCGCGGTCCGACCGCCCGTCACCACGGTCCGACCGATTTGAGCGGTCCGACCGCCAAGATAACAATGGTCCGACCGCCCGACAATCGGTCCGACAGGTTCCTCTGATGGTCGACCGCCAAGATTTGTGTTGCTTTGATTCTTGCTGATTATTGTCGCATTGCTTAGGGGTCTTTATTGGATTCAATACTAGTCTTCCGCTGTACTGATATATTGATCTTCATAGCGTTCTAATAGCTACTGGAGTGAAATTGTATTGAGTTCATAATTTGTGAAAAAGTGAGCGTGCTCCTATTCACCCCCCCCCTCTAGTCGCCTTTACGGTCCAATAATAACTCACATTTTCTTGAAAAGAAGCATGCCAAATAAACAATTGTAATGCAACTAATAATGACTAGATTCTGTTATGCAATACCAAACTAGTCCACATTTGTGCAAAGTTGATACATGCAACATGGATAGATAAATATACCTAAACAGCCCCCAAACCACATGTTGCTAGATTACTATTTGCAAGACTTATTTAGGATGAGAATTTGGTAAGATATCAGACTTGACAGTTATAAACTATTGTCGTTTGCTGAGGTATTGTGATAGGAGCTTTATGCAAGCATAAATCTAAATCACTGCAAGAGTTCCATAATATCCTAACCGAACTGGTATACATAAGCAGCATGCCTAGTAATAATTGATTTTAGCATTTGGATCGACCAATTATTAACATTTATGCTGAAGAATTATGAAATATGTGAGGAAAACTAGTACACAGAAGCATTCATAGTAAACAAAAGCTTCATCATGTCCTACAGAACATATCAGCAGCATAACACTTACAACACATATGTAACCAATTTTGCTGCAATCAAGTGATATAAAAAGAAGTTCACTAAGCAGAACAGATGACCTAGTTAGTAAATACTACCTGAGTGGGAGCAGGAGGAGACGACGGCACCAGAGGCAGTGGAGGAGTGGGAGACGGTGGATGCGGTGGATCGGCGAGGGAGAAGGAGGATGAGGACGGGGAGACGGCGGGGTCGGGTGAGGAAGGGGCGACGGGGTCGAGTGGAGGAGGGAGGCGGCGGGGTCGGGCTGAGGAGGGAGGCGGTGGGGTCTGTAGCAGTGGAGGAGGGGAGAGGCAGGGTCGGCTGTGGTAGCAGGAGATGAGAGGGAGGCGTCGGGTGCGGCAGCGACAGACGATAAGCGCGCGATTTCAAATCGTGAGGCAGGCTGCAGAGGCGGTGGAGGAGGAGGCGACGGCGGCGGCGGTCGGCGTCGAGGAGAAGGAGGATGACGAGGACGAGGGCGGCGCGGTGGCGGTCTTGTCGCGGAGTGGGGACAAGAGGGTGGGATTGGGATCTCGTCTGCTGTCGCGAGGGTAGGGTTAGAGGGAGGAGGAGGCGGTGGGGTCGGGACCGAGGAGAGAGGCGGCGAGTGCATGCGAGAGTGGAGGAGGAAGCGGCAGGTGTGGCGGCAGGAGACAGCGGAGGCGTCGGGTCGCGGCGAGCAGTGAGCAATGGTGGAGGAGGGGAGACGCACGACGGCAGCAGGCGATGGGCGTCGAGGAGAAGGAGGATGACGAGGACGAGGCGGCGGCGTGGCGATCTTTGTCACGGAGGTGGGGGACAAGAGGGGAGGAGGGTGCGATTGGGGACGAGAGGTGAGGAGGGTGGGATTGGGGGCAGGGTTAGTCAGCAGCGAAAAAATGGGCGCAGTAGGGGGGAAAATTGGCGCTCCCAGCATGTTCTCTCCCGAGTGTCAGCAACCAACATACACTTGGGGAATTGGTCCACCCCGTTCAGAACGCGTCCGTTCGCCATTCTGGAGTGGCTCCCGTCTTCATGTGCTGAGTGTCCAATTAGGCACTCGGTAAATTTTTATTTACCGAGTGTTTTAGTCCCTCCCCGAGTGACATATTAAACACTCGGGACGTTATCGAGTATTTTATTCAATACACTCGGGAAACATATCAGCACTCGATAAATAAGTCGTTTCTAGTAATGTTAAATGTTCTGAGTGTTTTATTCAATACATTTGAGAAATATATCAGTATTCGGTAAATAAGCCGTTCTGATAGTGTTTCTCAAATGTCACGTAACAAATCATGGTTTGCGAGAAGGCAAAGGAGGAAGAAAGCGTTCTTATCCTATCATTGCCTTGCGGTATCACGTGGCGCGTGGCGCCGCCGTATGCCGCACCACGTCGCCCCAACTTCAACGAAGCCCCGTACGGGATGGTCGGCACGTGTTCACGCGCATGCTGCAAAGAAAACCGCCAAGGTCACGTCACCACCACCTCATTATTCCACGCTACGCTACGCACGAAATCGTTTATACTTCAAACAAAAATACAACACATACACACACGCACAGCGAACACACCGACGAACTCTATAGCTGACGTGTCGGAGCCAGCGTCTTCTTGGACCTACCTGTCGGTGGAGACACACCAAAATCGTGCAGCACGTGACGTTAGTAAACGGTCGAAAGGTGCCCCACGGATAAACTATTTATCCGTCCACGCCACGCAACACGACCGAACGGACAACTACCCTCACAACAAGACAACGGCCGACATGTGGGGCAGCCAATTTCTCATGGCCCGCATGTCATCTACGAAAATCGCAGCACTCGCCCTTGTCACGCAAGTATATTATGTGGACCAGGTAATTCGCCAAAAAAAAGACTTATTTCCCCACAAAATTAAGGCAAAATCAATGTACTAAAATAGGGGGACCCAACAGCCCGAGCACTTCTATTGGCTCCCCCTCCTTCCTCCTCCGGATTCTTTCCTCGCCTCGCCTTCCCCAAGTTTCAAGAAGCTGGTGCCCTAATCCGTGGGTTTGGGTTTGTTAATCGGCGGTTAATAATGCTGCAGGAGTTCGTCGACAACGTCATCGCCGTCATCAAGGAGTAAGCAATCCCTTCTCGATTGCGCGGTTGCTCGTCTCTATGTTGGGTGAACCGGCGAGTTGAGGTGGTTGGCGAGTTGGGGGTGAGGTGGTGGGTGAAATTTCGGGTTATTAGCTGCATATGTTTTTGTAATTAGCAATGTGGAGTTGGGCTAAAATTACTCGGTGGAGATTTTGAAGTTTGTTAGCCTTGCCAAAATTACCCTGAAGTAGATGTGGTTGGATTAGGGTGCATAAGCACTGGAGGTGTTAGTAAGGATAGTGGTTTTATGCCCCTAAGATTCGATCTGATTTTCTAAAAATTCTCTTATGCAAGTAGCTTGATGGGGGCAAGCAGGAAAGCAGGGCATCGTTGTCATGTACTACCTCTGTTCCTAATAGATGTGTGCTTTAGAATCGGAGTTTTAAAACTTTGGCCACTAATATACACGAAAGTGGTTAGATTTATCATCGAAAGTACTTCCTTATCATTGTATTTCTGTAATTTTTACTAACATGTAATAAGTAATGGTCAATGGATGGTGTTTATTGGAGACTATTTTGATGTCTGCAACAAGTAAAAGAGAATTGGGGTGGGGGGCGGCGGTAGCACTAGTTTGAAACATCAAACACGATGTGGCTATCAGTGTGGTTGAATGAATCATTTGGTTAGACGAATGAGTTAAATATTATTGCTCTTGTAAATAAAATCCTATTTGAAAATTAGTCGTTATTAATGCTTGAATTAATGATTTGGCAATGACAGAGATGACATGTTTCAAAACTTTAAGTTAAATGCAAGAAAAATGGACCAAAAATATCAGGATAACAATTCGACGAGAAATTGATCTGAAGCAATTTTAGTGTGGGAGAGCTGAAAATGGATTCTTGGTTTGGTTGAAGTATCCACAAAATTATACTGCTAAGTAACTTTACAAGCACTAATTAGTACTTCGGTTACTACTTCATGGGAGTAGTCAATCACAAACTAGTGTTGATGAGCAAATAACAAACACTTCATCAGCATATTTGAGACCTCTGTAATGGAGTTCATTTGATATTTACGGTGTAGAACTTTGGTGTTTCATATTGATTTTTCTTTTTGAAGCAATTAATAAAGTGTCAGATGGGATAATGAGTAGCTTTGGAATTCTGATGAGCTTATGGATTGTGACATTTGACCTTAACAATGCTAAATTCAGAGCTAAATACTTGTTGTACGTTCTGTATAGAAGACAATGCTATGTAAAGTCAAAACTAATTATTGCAAAAGGGGAAGGAAGAGGTTTCCTGGTCTTTCTTCTTGTATCTATCTCTGTCTGTGATGCGCGGGTACTGTGCAAGGGTCGCGTACCAGCACCTGGTGCAGTACCCGGTACCGGTACGCCTCGGGTACGGCTCGGGTACGGTACCCAGAAGTATCGTTATTTATACGAAATAAAACAAAGCAAAAAAAAACTGGGTACCGCTCGGGTGCTGGTACGGCCCAAAGAAATGAGAAGGAAGCCCAGCCCAGCCTAAGAAACCCCATGAAGATGCTATGATATATTGATATGCTATGCTCTGCCTGTCATGACTCATGATCATTTTAGTCCTACTGGTTATGTACCAAGACACTAAGTACTAGTATTTATCTACGTCTTATGAATTTATCAGTTATCTTTTATATTATATATTTTTATTACTTTTATTATATATATACTGCCGTACCGACGTATCGGAGTTTTTTGGAAAATGGCGTATCGCCGTACCGGCGTACCCGCACCGGCGTACCGGTATCACCTACCAGTGCATCCTAGATCTCTGTAGGATGATTCCGGGAGCTTAAACTAAACTGATTGCATAGTGACTGCTGCACAATTTTGCTTTAGCCTCTGATTTTCATCTGACATTTGTGCACCATGGGAGCCTGAGGCTTTTTTTTGTTTCATTTGTAAGTTGCTTTATATAAGACCAGGAACAGCTTGGTTTCAGTTAAGTTGTTCTTATTTTAGCCCTTTGATTTACACTATTTGACTCCTGGTACTTGTTTGGGCAGATCTGTGAAGACATTCACATATGAATCATTGAACAATATTGCGAGATTGATAAATGGAATATCAGCACTCTTATTGACTCTGTTACCAGGAAAAACCAACATTTTAGAAGGCATCAATGGCTGGGAACTTAGGCCAGCATTCCGTGGGCCACGTCTTCCTCGTTGGATGGAAAGGTATCCTTCGCATTTTCATTTTATTTAAAATTATTGTAAAACGTTGTGGCTGATGATACTGATTCAAGAATCATGTATTTCCATGTTTTTATGCTTTGGTTTTGGATATAACAAGATAGATGCCCTAATAGGTTTTTAATATTTTCCATTTCTATCAGAAATAATTGTATTCATTTGAACATAGTGCCCAATCTTATATTTTTGTGGCTTGTTATTTTTTAAGGAAATATGGGGCTTATTATATTTGTTTGTGAGGATGAGGAACATACTGTTTTTTGAACTAAGCAGGCAAATAGCATGTATTCATTGCATTCAAACCTACTGTATAATCTTGAACTTCTGTCTTGGTTTTTAGACGTTCATAACCTGCCACTTTGTAATGTGGTTTATGCCGATATATTCGAAGAAGTGCTTGTGCCCATTTAGACTCAGTCCTTCGGTTGCTAGATAGTTTTTTTAGTACAGTTTGTATCATAAGTTCCTAATGGCACTTGCCTTTGGTTGCTGGACTATTTGGAATAGATTTTTTATCATAATATGTTAGTGGTACATGATGTGGCTCTGGTTGTTTTCACTTGCATGAGAACTTTTGTCACCATTTTAGCTTGATGATTTACATTATCAGTATTTATATTCCTGTTGCCTTTTTATTAGTATAAATTAATTCTTGAGTAAATTGCACCATAGGTACATGAACTTGTGAGGTATTGAGGTGGGTGCACCTAGGTCGATGAACTATGAAACCATGCATCTAAGTCAATAAACTTCTTAAACCAAGCAATCGCCCGGTTGACATGGCTGCCACGTGGGACTAGATGCTGATGTGTCACTGAGGTGGCAATTCCTCTTTTCTTTTTGTCACCCTCTCAGCCCCCATCTCTCTTCTCTTCCTCTCCCCCCTCTTGTCACCGGCTAGGAACACAGTGAGGCAGCTGGCCCCCAGCTGGATGGGCAGTGGCAGCACCATGCCCATGAGTGACAGGAGTTCGAGTTGCCCGTGCAGGGTGGCGCAGGAGGACAGTGGCATGACAAGAGGAGGTGGTTGGCGCCGGCAGTGGCAAGCCAAGCCGTTGGTGTTGCCGGAGTTGAGAGGAGAGGGAGGAGACAGAGAGAGAAAAGCGAGGAGAGAGACATAGGGGACGAGTTGCCATGTCAACACCATGTAAGCATCTACTACCTGCTTGGGTGCTTTGTCAGCCATTCAAAACCACCTTTTGACCTCTCTTGCTTGGTTTAACAAGTTAATTGAGCTATATGCATGGTTTCATAGTACTCTTAATCTTGCTAACCTAACAAGTTTCTGCTTCTGTTTCCATGATAAATTGACAATATTATTCTGCTATTTCTGAATTCTGACAAACTCACTTGTTTGTTCTGATCTTAGTGGGGTCTCTTCATTTAATGAGTTCATTCACGAGCTTTCTGTCGATTCTGATTCTGAATCAATTGCTGACTCTATCCCTGGGGATGATGACAATGAAGAGTTTGTGTGCCCTCCCTCTCCATTGTCCCAAAGTTCACGATTATCACATACAAGCAGCTTTGGTAGACGTGATCGTCGATTGAGAAGGCCTATCAGATATGCAGTTTCCTGGATTCTTTGGCCTGTGAGATTTTTCCTTTCTTTGCTGCTCATTTTGTTTAATGCTGTCAAATTTCGGATAGTAAGGACATCTGCTAAAAGCCCAGAAAGTCCTCATCCTTCAAGGAATGTTCCTGCCAAGAAATCAATTCACATAAAGGATCAAGTCCTCCAACGCACGACTGATAGGAGGCGTGGAGTTTTTGAGGTAGTATATGATTTTTTTCCAAACCTTTATTGAAGAAATTGCTTAAAAGTTTATATATCCATTTCAAGTATTCGCTCACTATTTTTTTCGTTTTAGGATCTCCATCTGGCAATTGAGATTTTCATTGAATCAGTTTTTGACGTTGTTCATAAAGGAGCACATTATGTTTTTTCTCCTTCTGAGGTGTGGCAGAAGTTATTTAGCTGGATTCATGGAAGTGGCGGTCATAGTAGTTCTGTTGTTGATGTACCAACAGCTAACATTGGCAGTGATAATCCGATTCCAACTGAAAAGAAGACCATATATCGTCATCGATTGAACACAGATTCTCGGACATGTGAAGATGTTATAACTGAACTTGGGTAGGCACCTCTGCCCCTTTTATATTTGTGATGTTTGGTGCCTGGTTTAGTGAATAGTATCATAAACATGTATGCTGAGATTTATGGTACTGATTTGCAGTTCAAATTTCTAAAAATTGCTTGTAGATAAGTCCAAACTGGATAAATGTTTGATCCTGAATGACCATTTTAGCATTTTTAAGGTGCACAAGTGTATTGTTACTGCGTTAAATACTAGATGTTTGCTGGCTCCTCTTTCCCAGGTTACTATAAAATTTGAGGGTGAATATTTTTTTCTTGTGGGGTTAAATATATTCTGCTTGCAGTTCCATTTTGCTGTATGTATCAAATTGATGCTAAAACACACTGGTGCATCTAGTAGATACAGTTATTCCTGTTGCACAGTTAACTTAAAAATAATAATAACTGTTGATGCCTGGATTGTTTATTGAAGCTTCTTCTAGTCAAGAAGAATTTGAGAATTAAGACGATATGTTTGTTAATCCTGATCATATGTTGGTTAATGACTTATGTGCAAATGCCTGAATTGTTTGTGAATTCAGATAATATATCTCCTATTTCTTTAATCAATTTGACACTTTATATTGATCATATTATTTTGTGCATCAGTGATCAAATTATTCGGCGCATTTTTTTTTCAGGTATCCTTTTGAGGCTATAAAGGTTGTTACTTCAGATGGATATGTTCTACTGCTGGAGAGAATCCCAAGGTGAAAATAATAACTATCTTGTGCCATTATCTTTCCCTATATTTATGGAATGGGATTTGATGCATGACATTTTTAGGCATGATTCGAGGAAGGTTGTGCTGTTGCAGCATGGGATATTGGACTCGTCTATGGGGTGAGTCACTACCAAATTATTATTGGTAATATTACTGACATTTCTTACAGGTTTAGACCGTTCAGCTGTGATGCTTTACAATAGTGTCTTATTGCTTTTATGTTGCTAATTCTTTCTTTTGCATTAACATAATCTAAACAGTTTTTCCACTTCACAAACAGTTGAAATCTTCAAAGCTTTGATTACAAAGAAGTTATCTATTTAGTTAGTTTTTTTTTTACCATTTGGACAATGAGAAGTTTAAATAAATTGCAATCCGTGTATAGTTAATGAGCTGATGATATAGTCGTTTGTTTGTTTTCTAGTAGTGACTAGTAACTAGTAAGTACTGAGTAGTAAATAGCGAAGGGTACAATGCAGTGCAGTAGGAGGTTCTGTAGTTGAATTTCAATTCTAATTAGTAGCCAGAGTGTGTGATATACCTTCACTTTTGTCTAAAACATTCCCTACCTACCATCCCTTCGTGCACTTCTGATTTGTAGGCAGCTCACGAACCACTGATAGTTTGATGTTTGTCCTGAGCCCATAATGATACTTTTCAGTAGTTTTTTCATGGACCATTTCAGTAATATTAAGCTCAAAAGGCATTCAGTTTTTGCTATTTTGTGATTTCCTTTCTCTTGAAAACTTGAAACATGAAAGTGCTAAAAAATGCTTTTTATAATTGAAAGTTTTAGTGGTAATGGAAATACACACTTGTGAGTTGTGAACATAGAGTCCAAATAGCTGATGAGGGGGCCATGGGGCAGCCAAGGTGATAGCGGGAAATTTGGTAGGGAACTTGAAAATGCTTTGAGCTAAAAGTGTCTTAGCTTGACTTCAGTTAATGCTGTTTATCTTATGTGTACAATATGCTTTGTTTTGATAATATTTGAGCCTCATGTATTGTTCTGTCGATCCCCCTGCAGTTGGGTATCAAATGGTGTTGTTGGCTCACCTGCATTTGCAGCTTATGATCAAGGTCAGTTAATCAAAATTGGATTTAATGTACTGTGGTGCTGTGAAGCAAATGCTCTCTAAGTTCTCTTGTGTGTGTGTGTGTGTGTGTGAATGTAGGTTATGATGTTTTTCTTGGAAATCTCCGTGGTTTGGTCTCAAGAGAGCATATAGATAAAAATATTTCTTCCTACAAGTAAGTAATGCTACTAAGTGTATCTGGTTGATCACAAGCAGGCAGTACATCTTTCTTGTAGTTCAAGTCATTTCGGTCGCTGTACTTGCCCATGTCTGATCAGGTACTGGAAATATTCTGTTAATGAGCTTGGAACCAAGGATATGCCTGCAATAATTGAGGAAATTCACAAGATTAAAACTTCAGAACTTAGCAAAAGTCGGACACCCTCTGCAGAGGAGACAGAAGATCAAAATGACAAGACAAAAGATTTGGAAATACAGGCTTCACAGGAAGATGTGACAGAAGATCAACCTTACAAGCTTTGTGCTGTCTGCCACAGCCTGGGTGGTGCAGTTATGTTGATGTATGTGGTGACATCAAGGATTGCACAGAAGCCCCACAGGTTGTCCAGATTTGTCTTGCTATCTCCTGCAGGTTTTCATGAGGATTCCAATGTGGTGTTCAGTATGGTGGAAAAGCTCATCCTGTTTGTTGGTCCAGTACTTGCTCCACTTATACCTGGGCTTTACATACCAACTCGATTCTTCAGGATGCTTCTGAACAAATTAGCTAGGGATTTCCACAACTATCCAGCTTTGGGTGGTCTCGTCCAAACCCTTATGGGCTATGTTGTTGGTGGTGACAGTTCAAATTGGGTAGGAGTACTTGGGTTGCCTCACTACAACATGGATGACATGCCCGGTGTATCATTTCATGTTGCACTTCACCTTGCACAGATAAAGAGGGCGAAAAGGTTCCAAATGTATGACTATGGAAGTCCCGCCGCAAACATGGAAGCGTATGGAACACCAGAACCTTTGGACCTGGGATTTCACTATGGTGTCATTGACATACCCGTGGATTTGGTCGCTGGGCAAAGAGATAGAGTTATCTCACCATCCATGGTGAAGAAGCACTACAGGTTGATGCGAAAGGCTGGTGTTGAGGTCTCCTACAACGAATTTGAGTACGCTCATTTGGATTTCACATTCTCACACAGGGAGGAGCTTTTGTCCTATGTTATGTCCCGCCTGCTCTTAGTGACCGACCAAGGTAAAGGCCGCACCAAGCAGACCACTGCGCGTCTTAGGAAGCCCAAGAAAGTTCAGTAACAATTCGAGAGTGATTGTGGTATGGAGTATAGAGGCGTATATAAAGATGTACCCGGCCGGTGAACCAAATGGGCATTACGCGTGATGTGGAGTTTTCTCAGTAGATTTTGTTGTATGTAAGTTTGTGAATAGAAGAACACTCAGACGCCCTCTGCATACCTTCTACACCATGTGGAAGATTTGAGGATGGACAGTACCCAGCTTTTAGTAGTGGTGATGTCGATGGGGATTGGTTTTTTGTTGTATCCCTGTAGGAAAACAAGACCGTTACATGTATACATGCATAGCTGCTGTAGGGCTGTTTATAAGCATACCAAGAACGAATGAACATGGTGAGTACGTTGGTGACCGACGGAGGAAGGAGCTTATTGGTGCTAAGATGAAGTAGATGGTTGTACTCAACTTATGCTTTTGTGTTTCTGTTTGTCCCCTGAAGAGGCCACTGAAATGCGAATTTGTTCGGAGTCCTCTGTTAGGTTGCTATCAAGCCGTATTGGCCGATTACTAATCATAAGGGAAATTGCGAACAATCATATTACTCCCACCAGTCACGAGATATACGCCATAAGCAATCTAAATATTTGAAACTATATAGCCAATTATATTATTGGTTGAGGACTACAAGCTAAAAATTTAAAAGTTGCTGCTGGTGCCATATAAAAAAGATTGACAACAATATCCCAAAGGTATGGCAATAATTTGTGGTAGACTGGTGCTCTGGTAGGAGGGACTAGGGTTCGAAAACCCGGTCGGTAACCGCCGGTTTACCGGCCCGGTCTGGTACTAAAAATACCGGTCGGGGTTTTTTTTTCTCCTTTCCCTTGGATTCTTTGCTGCTCTGAGTGCTCTCCTATCATCCCATGTGGGCAGCAGCCAGTAGGCTCCCTTCATCCCATTGTTTTTGTTTTTTTTGTTCCCTACTTGCTTTGCTTTTGTGCTCCCTAATTGCTTCCCTCTTGGCCTCTTCCCTCCCTCCTCTCCTTCTCCATTTCCAGGAGCTCAACCAGGGCAGCACAAGCAAGCAACACACGCAGCTGCATCACAAGCACAAGCAGGAGCAGCAGCACAAGCACAACGACTACATTGCACAACCTTCGCGTTTCTCGACAATGTATTGATATGAATTGCTTCTCATTATTGTTTTTCGTATGCTAGTCAAGCTATTATTCATTATCATTAACTTATATTTTTTATTATGTTACATACTTTAGAACACTTGGACGAGAGGACTGTTCTGGAGAGTGAAGCAACCAATGATGACTTTTTATGTACACTTGAAACACTTTCTCATTAATATTTGCATTATTCTAAATTTAAATTTCATAATTACCATTTTCACAATTTTTCGGTTTTTTTTTGCCGTTTGACCGGTTACCGGCCGGTAAAAATTCGGATTCAAAAATTCAAAATTTGAATTCATACCGGTTTTTTCCGAAATTTCCGGTAACCGGCCGGTAACGGTTACGGTTACCGCCCCACAGCCGGGATTTCATCCGGTTCCGAGTTTTCTATCCTTGGGAGGGACTGCTATAGTGCTTATGCGGAAAGTTGCACTGTCCTTTTGTTCATAGCTATAATGTTCAATCACATTTTACTGACCGTTCTGTTTATAGCTTCTGTGTTGATAAATTGCGCTAATAGCAATGTTTCAGCTAGCTTGATCAATTTCGTCGTTCACGGAGTAAAGCAATGCTTCGTTAAAATTTCAATACATTTTGAAGGCTGGTACGAAACAAAGTTCAAAAACCGGTTAAGAAAAAAATGCCGGACCTGGCCCGTACCGGTAACCTATTTTCTATCGGACGGTTTCAATTATCAATTTAAAATTTAAAATTTGAATTTGGCTAGCTTTTGGGTGGAAACCTTTACTTAATTTTGCCCCCATAATAGTATTGGACTATTTTCATCGTTGATACTCTCATTGGTCTTTAACTTGTTTGTATATATAGTGCTCATACCCAGTTTGTCCTGAATCCGTCCCTGCCTACTGAGCTTTTTTTTTTTTACAAACATATAGCTTTAGATACATGCACTACACAAACGAAATTAAGGAAAAAAAAAGGAAAGGGGTACTAAAAATGGCTGGGTTCTGGATCCTTGTGCAAGGGACAATGGTACCATCTCCGTTTCTGCTCCTGCATACGCCATCCACTACGTCTGCTGTTCACTCGTGGCGATCGAGTGGGAGCTGCATCGCAAGCGAGCGGGCTGCGCTTGTGTGTGTACTCCACAGATTGTTTGCAAGGTAAGATAAGCTCCTGTTTGGTTGCTTTGCGGCACCTGAGGTACTTGGACTTGAGCTGCAACGGCGGCTTGCTCAATGGCACAAGCATGCCAGAGTTTCTGTGCACTCTCAAGAGTCTCAAGCATCTCGACATTTCTACCATGGGCTTTGGCGTGCCGTGCTGTGCTGCGTCGCACCGCACGATGGCCCTGTTGTGAGATTTCAGGGTATTTAACTTGTAATACTTAACCAATCAAGATGATTAAAGCATTACAAATCAAATATCACGACTCTCGGCGTACATGTACTTCCCAGAAGTGCAGTACACATACTCCATACAAAAATTATACATCAATTCCATTCATCACATAGAATCCAAAGCACGACTAGGCAATACGAAAGACATACAATATAGAGTTATTACAAAAAAGGCCGACCGGCCAAATATAATTAAGAGTATAAGATAACAGCGGAAGCAAGGTGCCATAAGATGGCGACAAACAAAAGCCAATTAGTGTGTCTTTAACCCACAAGGCAACCAACCGGTACACCGAGCTAGTCGTCAAACCTGCAGCACATCTCACAAAAAGTGAGGCCATTGGGGCTCACCTTCCTCCTCTGCAACAAATAGTTAAGCAAAGCAAATGAGTACAAAAATTGTACTCCGCAAGACTTACGTGTAGAGTAACAGACCTATACATATGCTACATGCAAGCTTATTTAAGTGGAGGCTGTATGTCTCATTTTTAGCATAAAGCAATCTTTATTTGTAAATAATGTAGTACAAATAGCAGAAATTAACATCAATATAACAATAAATAAAAGACAACAACATCCTGGAAGTGACTAACCCAATAGTCACCACAACAATAGCATGAATTACCCATTCATACCAACTATGTCAAATTTTAATAAAAAGGTTGTAGTCTAACTCTTGCAAAACCTAACCAAGCGTGTCCGTAACTTAGGACGAGGCTATTTGAATAGTTTTATCCCTGCAGGGGTGTACCAATGTACCAACACGTCAGACCACCTTTTTGCCAAGCTATGAAGCACACTTCCTTAGGTATACCGGCACGGCTAAGTCCTACGAGATATTTCCAATATTATGCATTAACTACGAGTCGCCCGTATGGATAGAAACCCATACGTTGTGTCGGGGTCATCAAAAGCCTCGGTTAACTACTCCTCACGGGTAAAGCCTCGGACAACTGCGATGCCCCTCGAGGTGGAGAACCTACCCGGAATCTCCACCACCGCACACCCAACACAATACCACAATTTCTTTTTCACACAACACACACAACCCACCTCCTGCGATTCGGAGATAACACACGCCAAAGTACTAAGTCAAGAGAGGTCCCATATCCCTCTCGCGTGGTTAGCATGCAAAATTGCTTGGAGAGTGTGACACAAGATGTTCGGTCCTTGTTGACCTGGGCAAGACAACCACAAAACCCAATAACCCACCAACCAACCACTTGCCCAAGTCTAAATCAATTTTTCATTTTCAGGTTTTGACTTTATAAAATAACCAAGCACAAGTGCTGGACATCAAGGAATAATAATTAGATGTGTGATCAAGATAATCGACTAAATCGATGATCGCCCATTACTACCGAAACTAAGCATTTCTAAGCAATATCAAGCGCAATCTACTAAATGACAAGAGCTCATCCAACGAACTCCAATCACAGCAAATAACCTAGGTTCAGGTAGTAGAGGGTAAACAATTCCTACAGATTATGCAACTATAGGATCCACTAATCATAATTTAACAACAAAATAGCAATGCATACATACAAGTTGAAATCAATATATTAGACTTAAAAAATACTGGGATTAACATGATCAAATTGCTTGCCTTGCTGTGGATTATCCTCTTGCTGCAGAGAAGCACTCTCGTAAACAATAATATCGTCTGAACCTACCGAAAGAAATCGAAAGCACAATAAGAACGAATAACACCAAAAAGACCCCAAAATACAAAGTCACCCAAAAATTATGAAAAATTTACAGAAGGTAGATCATGATTTTATATGAATTTAGCAATAAAAATTAGTTGATTAGGATTTTCCAAGCAAAAGATATGGTAGTTTGAAAGTCAGTTTTTCAGAAAATCCAATTAATTGCTAGCTGTCACTATTCATCCGAAAATAGAAGTTTTGGTGAAAATTTTCAGAGAGGTGGTGCACATGAAATTTTTATGGTAGACAGAGAACCACATGAGATGATCAACGAAAATTTATTCACCTCATTCAGAGCTAAGATAAATTTTCTATGATTTTTCAAAGGCATGAAAGTAGTACCAAGTTACATGCAAAATAAGATTTTTAGTAACAATATCATGTTCACAACTTATTTTATAATAAAGTACTCTAATAGAGGATCCCAACAAAATTGAGTTTACTCTAATTGGAGTTACAGAGAAATACTCATGTATTTTCAAAGTTAAAGTAATTTTTAGTGTATTAATAATTCCTTTTTGAATCACTCTCCACAAAACATGTTTTCTGAGATAGCGACAAGGTTGAAACATATTTTATAACAAATTTTATTAAAAATGAAAAATAACAAAAGTGGTTTCACTGTTTTTGGAGTTAAAATGAATTACTTATGCAATTTCGAAGTTAATGCATTTTTCAGTTCATAAATAAAGCATTTTGGATTTCACAAAATCATAAACGACTATTTATACCCAGCCGATGCTAGCCACAGTCACTGACCAATGGGCCCCTTAAACAGTGCATTTTTCAGTTTTGAACCGAAGAGAATTTTCGGACTGGTCTGAAGTGACTTGATTTGATATATACGCAGTGTCGAGGGTCTGTAGTTCTGAACATTCTATTTGTCTATTGTAAGATTTTAAGATGCTCAAATCTTCCTATTATATATGTTTTATTTGTTGTGTGTATGTGTGTTGTTTCTTAGCATTTGATTTTAGTAATTACATTAAATGTAAGCCGCGCACAACAAATTATTGTGAAGATTGAAGAATAGAACAGGGATATCAATATGCATATAAATAACTATTTTTTGTTATGGACTCGTTCTTTGGTAAGAAGTATACGCGTCGGACTAACCATTGCCGGACGCGACTGTGCGGAATCTGGCAACACTTTCGAGCGAAACCGAGTTGGACTCTGGTACATAACGTGACCGAGTAGGTCCTTTGACAATGTCTGTGTGCATTGCGCAATGGCAGGACTCAATAGAGATTGCATTAGTTTCATAGATAAGATATATTAGGTAGTATCCCTTCCGGATATTTAGAGATTGTGAGGTATCCCTTTCAGATACGTTCATTGGTTAGTCCTCCATATAAAAAGGCATCCCATTGTACTAATTACTAATGACTTGATCAATAAAGATTAGTTACTCTCCCTCCTCTCTAGCGCACGGCTCAGAGCCTCCTTGCGTTGGCCGGGAACAAGTCTCGACTTGCACACGAGGGCGAGCTTCGTGGCTCTCCATATCCTCTACGTTGGCCGGGAACAAGTCTCGACTTGCACACGAGGGCGAGCTTCGTCGCTCTCCATATCCTCTACGCTCAAACCCTGATTCTCGTTTTCATCTTCTTTCGCCCTTACGACACCATCTCAAGCTGAGCCATATCAATTTTGTTCACACTTCACAGGTATATCTCTCGAGGGTGATGATGAACTTTTGGCAGTTCCAAAACAGCCACAGGCACCACCTATCAATTTTGTTCACACTTCACAGGTATATCTCTCGAGGGTGATGATGAACTTTTGGCAGTTCCAAAACAGCCACAGGCACCACCTACACGAGATGAATGGATGACTACATTGCCACCTGAAAGAAAAGTAAATGATTGTAGTGTCTAATTATTTCACTGTTTACCTTCTGAAAGAAAAAAATGTTTACATTACTGTGTTCTCTTACCTGTATGCATCTAACAATATCTTTTTTTTTCACAGGCTGGGGTACCAACGCATTCAACTACGTCATTTAGTAGGGATGGTAAAGAAGGACGTGGTGACACAAGTGTCTGGACAGATAGTCCTCTTGATAGAGCCCAAAAAGCACAGCAAAAGTACGATTCTTACATTGTTTGCTATCACTCTATGATACACCATCAGCCAATATTTTTCATACCTGCAAGTGTGACAGGTCACAGGAGTACTGGCACACGTTAATTGGTATCCTGTGCACAATAGAGGCATGAAAAGCCTGTATAGCACAGTAGTTGGTATTACAAACACTGCCCGTATAGCACATTTTATTTCTTAAGCTAATTGTTGCGAACACTAAATCAATAGGCGCGGCTGATTGCATACCTTCATAGAAATTGCCTCTTATCACTTTTGCCCCTAGAAAAGAAGAAACGTACGTCAATCATACCCCTTTAGTCACTTCTGGTTATATTGACCAAGAAATGTTTGGGTGCAGCCACTGGGCATTGGGTGCTGGTGTGGGTGTCACAGACAGCGTTAGATGCAATTATGCGAGAATTTAGTGTCATGTTGTCATGGCATGGTGGCGGTGCATGACATGCAAGGTTCCGAAGACTGGTTCTGGGAAAAATCCGAACTAGGCCAGTACTGGTTTCTGACCAGTTACCAGCAAGAAAAAACCAGATGATTTACAAACTGACATTGAAATGCAAATTTGAATTGATGGGTGGTTACTGGCAGGTTACCAGCAGAAACTGATAATTCAAAGTTCAAAGTTTAAATTAAATAGAAACAGGCTGTTTTTCTAAATCCTGGTCCTTAGAGTGATTTTCGGGAACTATTGGTTATTAGCAGGATTCAAAACCCTGATAACAAGGGGCTTGCTGGTTTATATGCCGACACCTCGTCTTGCCTTACCGCCTGGATAACCTTGGGAACAACACAGGGAGAGCGTTTAAAAAGTTTTAAATAATTGCAGTAGAATGTAATGGAACTCTTCAAGTATGATATAAAGTGAATAGTTTCTTAGTCAAAACGTATTTTACTGGGTGGTCCAAGGGCTTAGAAGTTAGAAGTTAGAACTCGGTCAATCGTACTTCACGGAGACAGGGGTGTTGATTAGTTTGTTTTCAGTTGAGTTCAGCAAAGTCCACAGTAAATCCATAAAAGTGTATCTGAATATTGTGCCAATTATTATGCATACCATGTTACAAACAGTTAACTATGAAAAGAGAAATGTAGCATAAAAAAATAGTAGTAGTTTCTGATATTTTCATTTGTCATAGTTACTACTCGACGTACTTGTTGCATCTATGAAAACAATGATGTAAATGGGATAATGAATTATCGTGTTTGTTACAGCTACTTAGAAGCCTACAACAAAACAAAGGCAATTGCAGATGCAGATGAAGTGATGGGCAAAAGCTCAGATTCTTCAATGGTAGATAAATATAATTCCTCCAAACGATCAGTATCTCTTGCGCAAAAGCACCGAGAGAGAAAAAAGGAGAAAAAGAAGCACAAGCAGCGAGAGAAAGAAGAATGGGAGGGAAACCATCCGTGGAAGCCGTGGGATCGTGAGAAAGATCTGTCTGCTGGGCGGCAAAATGTCACTTTAGATCCAGAGAACATGTCACAAGGATTGTTGTCCCGTTTTTCATCTGGGGCTGTGCAGAGGAACTTCCTGTGAGAAATTTAGACATGACCGCAGATGAAGCATGGCTTAATTGGTCACTTGTACCTTGGTATGTACCTGCTGTCAGATGCCAAAGTTGGTAGGGACACAGAAAACCATAGAGGATATCAGGCTAGGTTATGTTGTTAAGGGTGATCGTGTTATAGGTTAGTGGTTAATACGCTTGTTATATGAGTAAATGTTGAATTCCCATCGGGGGATTGAATTATATAATGTCTTGTCTCGAGAGAGCTCTAGCAATCGAGCTCTACAAAAAATGGTTGCGCTTGTGAGTGGTTTTGAAGTTTGAACTGTATAGCAGCTCTTCCGGATAGGTCTAATGGATTATATCTGATCTTTGTTGAAGGGTGCTACGATCTATGTTTGAGAATTACAGAATGCAACAATGTTGTAAATTCCCGGCTTCCCGCTATAGACTGAGTTATTGGCTGGGTATGTTAATGTATTGAAACTTGATGAACAATGAAGTGTCCATTGGTTAAGTGATTGACAGCTCTTACCACGAGTCCAGGAGTTACAAGTGAAAGGTGTCTCGCTAACTGGGAGGTTTGGGGGTTCGTTTTGATTGCCATGGCTTCTTAAATGCATTTTCTTCTAATCGATTAACTGATAACCTCTCATTCTAGACATGTGACCAGGGAAAAAAAAAACCCGGCCGGTAACTGTCGGTTACCGGCGGGGGTCCGGAATCCAAAATTCTGACCGGTTTTCCTGGGTTTTGTAAGTTTAAATTTTAATTTTTGAAATTTGGTTGGTTTTCAAGTGAAATTCAACCGGTTTTTTTTTTTTGGAAAATCCGGTAACCGGCTGTTTTTTTTTTCCGGCCGCTCGGCGGGATTTCCACCGGTACCGGGTTTCCGATCCTTACATCTGACTGCAATATTTCACTATAATTTGTATATATTCCCTATAACTAACACTACCGGGCTCAGCAGCTTTGCCGAGTGCCGGTGGCACCCACGGCATAGTTTATGACGGTAAAAAGCTCTTTGCCGAGTGCTTTTCATCGAGCACTCGGCAACGGCTTTGCCGAGTGCTTTTCATCGAGCACTCGGCAACGGCTTTGCCGAGTGCCGAACCGACCCTCGGCAAAAAAAAGGTGGTGGACGGTGAGAACACGGTGACGGTGTCGTTTGCCGAGTGCCAGGACGGAATGGCACTCGGCAATGCCTTCCATTTTGCCGAGTGTCGTGATAATGACACTCGGCAAAATCTTAATCTTTGCCGAGTGTCATGGTAAAAACACTGGGCAAAATCTTAATCTTTGCCGAGTGTTTTTACCATGACACTCGGCAAAGATTAAACACTCGGCAAACTATGTTCCCAGAATGCTCAGAAACGTTACTTTGCGGAGTGTTTTTACCATGACACTCGGCAAAGCCTCCCTTTGCCGAGTGTAACACACGGCAAAGTGGCCAAAAACTGACTATTTTAATTGTTTATTGCACCCCACTCAAACAAGTCACAATATCACAGATATATCAACAAGTAATCACCACAAGTAATCACATATAGTCCACAATATATCACATATATCACCACAAGTCACAATATATCACATATATCACCACAAGTCACAATATATCACATATAGTCCATCATTCACCAAGTTGGCCACCCCGACTGATGTGATGAGTCACGAGGCACATCATTCGAAGCCGCCGATTGATTCTGCACAAAGGAGAAGAGATTGCATGTGTGAGACAAGATTTAAGGTAAAGCAAAGCACAAGCGAAAGCAATAAACATGGTAAGTAAAGAGCTCAAGGTAGAGAAGGCAAACTCACAGGAGTAGTTGCAGGAGGAGGTGGAGGAGGAATAGCTCGTGGCGAGGTTGACCCATCCTCTCGCCAAGGCTTTGCATCCACCAAACATCTGCTCCATCCTCTGCGCTCGGCCTCATTCCTCTGCCGATCGGCCTCCATCCTCGCCGCCATCTCCTCCCGTAGCCTCTTCTCTTCTTCCAGCTGGGCCTACAACCGGTTTGTGTCTCGCTAACTGGGAGGTTTGGGGGTTCGTTTTGATTGCGATGGCTTCTTAAGTGCATTTTCTTCTAATCAATTAACTGATAACCTCTCATTCTAGACATGTGACCAGGGAGAAAAAAAAACCGGCCGGTAGTGGAATCGCTTCTGCGTGGGGTCCGAATCCAAAATTCTGGCCGGTTTTCCTGGGTTTTGTGAGTTCAAATTTTAATTTTTGAAATTTGGTTGGTTTTCAAGTGAAATTCAACCGTTTTTTTGAAAAATCCGTAACCGCCTTTTTTTTCCGCCGCTCGGGATTTCCACCGGTACCGGGTTTCCGATCCTTACATCTGACTGCAATGTTTCACTATAATTTGTATATATTCCCTATAACTAACTAGCTTATACATTGCAGCACAAGAAAGCACCGAACTAACCCGAAGTTGTCTGCCAGTGGGTGCATGTTACGAGATTTTGGAAAGAAATTTGCTTGCAGGATTATTATTTTTCTGCTCAAAAAAGTAACTGCGATCTTGAGTTGTGCTGTTTGCATCGTGGGTCAGTCATAAATTTGTTGGAATGCATATCTTTTGTTATCGATGGGTTTGTTTTCAGTCTGTTTATAGCCTATTCTGGCGTGGTATTTCTTTAAATTTTTTGTTTTGTTTCTTTGACCTCTGGTGTTTATGCCTTTCAAGTATATGCTTCTGAGTTATGACCAGCTCGGCTTAGTACTCCAAAAAGATTTTTTTTTGAATTGGTATAGGTAAAGTGTAATTCAAAATACTGGTAAATTAAGAATACTAATACCTTAATTATAAAGCAGTAGTTAACTTTGGATTTTTTTTTACTAGAGTGATTAAAATGTACTGGCTAGTCTGTCATCTCATTCAAAATTCAATTCATGAGGCCATGCAGTGAAAAAAAAATAATATGTTCCTGGTACACTAAACTATCACTGAAGCTCAAGCAGGGCGAAGGGAAGTCTATTCCCCCACCACCCCACAGGCCCAGCCACACCCACAGTTTCAGCACCCACAAATGAACATTCTCACACAAATAATAGCTACCAGGTCCAGTAAGGCTCATATAGTAACAGCCAAAATAGTTTTTTTTTTCTGCATTTTTTCAATTAGAGGTAAACCGCCTATTAGTTGTAAATTACAGGGCCCTGCGTTTAGACTACTCACTTGCTACTGGAGGGGGGAAAAAAGCCCAGCCGTAGCGAGGCAATGAAGGTCGAAGCATGCGAAGGAGCTTCCAACCAGATCAAGCAAAACCAAAGTACTGTTAACCAATCAAAACAACTCGGAGGACTCCGCGTTCTCAATCTCCAGAAGTTCGCAGCAACTCTAAAACTTTACTGGCTCTGTTAAGAATGGAAGGCTGATCATAAACCTTGGGTGGGAATGGAGATTCCGTGCGACAGCGCTGATTGACGTCTTTTTGCAGCGGCCACAGCAATCATCTTGGGCGACGGAAACAAAGCTACTTTCTGATCCTCGTCATGACTTGACGATACAGCTCCCAAAGACCTAGCTTCGAAGATATTCCAAATGTCCAGAAGGAAGAACACAATAGTTAGTGCGGCCTTACAGGATGGTCGATGGATTCAGGACATCAACATTCTTGGGGGATAACAACCCAGCATGTTTCGGATGACATCACTTGGAAGATAACAGTAGAGGGAAGATGCACAACGGAATCTACATATGCGCTGCAGTTCATCGGCTCAACAACCACAAACTACAAAAAGGTAATCTGGAAAACCTCGCCCCCCCCCCCCCATGCAAGTTCTTCACCTAGGTAGCCATCCAAAACGGTCTCTAGACCTCGGACAGATTGCAAGTGAGGGGTTGGTTGAACTAGTACACCTGCCCTCTCTACAGACATGCACCAGAAATGGCCTTGCACCTTTTCTACCCGTGTTGATATTCTAGACGAGTTTAGAATTTGATGGCCAATTGGTTGGGTTGGGTATCTCTTAAGCCATCCCATTAGGCGGATAGCTGGACCATTGGAGATAGATGGATAAAGATCAATAGTATGTGAGGACTCCCAAGAAGGGCGACGGCCACGGTGCTCATCCTAACCACTTGGAAAATTGGAAAGGAACGTAATAACAAAATCTTCCATAACAGGTCAACCACTCCCGTGGATCTGATTGCAAAGATAAAGGAAGAAGGTAGAGTTTGGATCCTCGCGGGAGCCAAATGCTTGGAGCATTTCACACCATTTAATTGAGCAATACTGACAACAATGATCAACATGAAGTGGTTAATTCTTATTATCCTTTTATCATTGGCATGCATTCTCTCCAATCTGTAGTAAAAGGTATTAGTTTGGTTTAGTTTTTAAAAGCAAATTAGACATGATACTAGAGAAAAAACAAGTTAATTTCGTCGATCCATTTGTGTGTGCTTCGGTAGTTGAGTCATAAGAGGAATAAACAACATATTGTTATTTTTTCAACGATCCCAACATTGCTTAGTAGGTCTCTCTCTCTCCAGGAATTTCACATAAAATAATATAATTTCCGATAAATCCTATGAAATTCTTATGTTCCAAACGGGACCTACGCATAATAGTTTTGCTTGTCAACCCTATCAGATTCCTCCTATCATTGTTGTCTACTTGCCCAACTGTGACCTTGTGTCAATGGATATCAACTTCTTTAACTGCTCCAACAGCATTGGCTGGCAATTTTTATAGGTTATTCGTCTCAGGGAGATCGGCAGTCCTTTAGATGGTAGCGACTGGAGATTTTAGACAATCCCATATCTGCAAGAACCGGAGGGAAGACAAGCTGTGCAGTCCTTCAGGGAGTGCTGTTAGAGTTAATCTCGTTTTAGTTGTTAGTTTCCGTTTCGTAGTTGGCGTCCGAGTCCGAGTATAATTTACGCGTGTATGGGTATAAAAAGGAAGCCTATCAGCTAGCACAAAACACAATCGGAAGAAGCAATATGAGTTATGTGTAATAGAAAAGAAGTAAGAAGCCACAGAGAGAGAAAAGCTATGTAAGAAGCAACACAATACGAAGAAGAAGCAGTAGAAAAATATCAAAAAGAGAGCAGGGTGCTCCCGAACAAATCAGTTTCATTAGGTCGTGTTATTTGCGCTTCACGTTGTCTTGGCGTCTCATTTTTTGTCTCAAGCGGAAAGCGTCGAGATTAAAGAAAAATTCCAACAATTGGTATCAGAGCCAATGTCGATCGTTCCTCAGGGCGAGGAGCGGAGAGCAGCAGGTGGGTCGTTCCAGCACCGCACGACGCGACAAACTACATGTGCTGGGTGATTCGGGTGCAAGCAATGATGGAGGATCAAGGCATCTGGGAAGCAATCGAGCCGGCGGTCGGGGCGGCCGTCGACACGAAGAAGGACAAGAAGGCGAGGTCGCACCTCTTCCAAGCGCTCCCGGAGGACCTCCTGATGCAGGTAGCAAGGAAGAAAACGGCGAAGGAGGTTTGAGACTGTCTCAAGACAAGGTTCATTGGCGCGGATCGGTTAAGAATGCGCGGTTGCAGACGTTGAAGAATGACTTCGACATCATGCGCATGAAGGAGGGAGAAACCCTGGACCAGTACGCCGGAATACTCAATGGCATGTCCGTCAGGTATGCCAACCTAGGGGCGACGCTCGACGATGCCGCATTGGTGAAGAAGCTATTCGACACCGTGCCGGATCGATTTCTGAGTGTGATCGCCGGGATCGAGCAGTTCTACGATTTCGACACCATGCCATTCGAGGAAGCCGTGGGACGACTGAAGACTTATGAAGAGCGTACACGCCCGCGCACGTCTGGCGGCAACAACAACAGCAATGGCGACAGCCAACTCCTGCTTACTCAGGCCGAGTGGCAGGCGCGACAGAAGAAGGATGATGGCGATTCCTCGTCAAGCAACAAGGGAAAATCCCACGCTCTTGAAGATAGTAGCAACCGCAGCCGGGGTGGACGTGGACGCAGGTATGAGCAAGGCGACAGAGGAGAACGTGAAGATTGGGCTAGGCAAGACGATGATGACAGATCTCGTGACAAGTCACATATCAAGTGTTTTAAATGTGATAAATACGGTCACTACGCATCGGAGTGACGCAGCCACATAAAGTGCTTCAACTGCGACAAATATGGGCACTATGCTTCGGATTGCCAAAACAAGAAGAAGAACGAGGAGGCAAACCTCACCCGAGCTATTGAAGACGACGAGCCAACCCTGCTTCTCTCCTTACGTGTCAACCAGGCGCCGGTCATGGTGATGTTGAACGAGGAGAATGTAGTTCCTAAACTACGCACAGAGGGAGACAACCATGATCATACTGATGAGTGGTACTTAGACAATGGAGCAAGCAATCACATGACGGGAGATCGCTCCATGTTCCATGAGCTTGACGAGAAGATTTCGGGCAAAGTCAAGTTTGGCGACGGCTCCACGGTGCAAATAAGAGGCAAAGGATCAATGCTATTGCAATGCAAGAACGGCGATCAAAGGATGCTGACTGAAATCTATTATATACCAAGTCTGCGTAACAACATACTCAGTCTCGGGCAGTTGGCAGAACGGGGGTGCAGGGTGGTACTGCAGGATGAGTTCTTGCGTGTCTATAACAAGAACAAAGATCTGTTGATGAAGGTGAAAAGATTCCCGAACCGGTTATATAAAATTTCCCTGAAAGCTTGTAAACCGGTTTCTGTGAAGGACAGTCTGAAGGAGCCAAAGGGGAACGGGGAGTAGAGCAGGGACAGAGGTCTCAGCGTTGTTGATCTCACCGCCAAGGACATGGCGGGACCTGAGGATGGCACGCAGCTGGCGCAGAGCGCGCAAAGTGAGCCTCGAAGTGCAGACGGCACGCAGGAAGGCGCGCAGGGCACTCAAGGGGACGACGAGTCCCACACGCATGCAGTTGCTACTGGGGGAACCAGCGGCTCAGGTCAAGCCCATGGACCCCATTGGCATGCAGCACAGCGGGGAGGGAGGCGGTGTAGCCTCGGCTAAGATGAACGCGAGGAAGTGGCGACTTGGTCCAAGAGAGAGGAGCGAAGCTCGGTAATGCGGCCACGTGGCCGTGGGAGCAGGTGCTCCAGCCGAGGCAGTCGTGGGAGCAGGTGCTCCAGCCCAAGCAGGCGTGCAAGGAAGGACGAGTTCAGTCCAGGTACGAGACGCGGCAAGCGTTGGGTTGTGCATAGCTCAGGATGCAGCAAGCACAAGCGGTAGGGCGGTATCAGCCCAGGAAGGAATGGCACATGGAAGTGCAGGTAAATGGGGAAGGTTTGAAAGTTCAAATACATGAGAAGATCATCTTGATCAAGGTGAAGAAACGAGATTAAGGGGGTGATTGTTAGAGTTAATCTCGTTTTAGTTGTTAGTTTCCGTTTCGTACTTGGCGTACGAGTCCGAGTATGATTTACGGTGTATGGGTATAAAAAGGAAGCCTATCAGCTAGCACAAAACACAATCGGAAGAAGCAATAGTAATAGAAAAGAAGTAAGAAGCCACAGAGGGAGAAAAGCTATGTAAGAAGCAACACAATACGAAGAAGAAGCAGTAGAAAAATATCAAAAAGAGAGCAGGGTGCTCCCGAACAAATCAGTTTCATTTGGTCGTGTTATTTGCGCTTCACGTTGTCTTGGCGTCTCGTTTTTTGTCTCAAGCGGAAAGCGTCGAGATTAAAGAAAAATTCCAACAAGTGCCTCAAGATTTCTGCAGTCCTTAATCTGTAACTCTTCCAGTAATGGGAAATATTGCGACAAATGTTGTACTTGAATGATCATTCAATCCGAGGAATGACGAATCACAAGTGTCTGAAGCATTGGCACTGGATTTCTCATTACCAGCCTTAGAATGGATGTTTGACTGAGACTCAGGAACTCCAGCTTTCTCATGCCTTGTCCTTCAGCTTTGTCGGGAGCCATTGCCTTATCGAAGTCAGTCAATATTGGACAGTTGACAATGTGCAGATTGACCAGAGAAGTTAAGTAGTACAACCCACGTACAGATTGCAGGTTTCTGCAATTCTAAGAAAGATCCCCTTGAGTGTTGTCAGGTGAGAGATCACTTCTTCATGCAGGAATCTTACATTTGGACAGTTGTATAGGCCCAGGAATGTCAGGGAAGGTAGGTTACACAAACAGCCTGGAAGTGACTCATCGAGATTGCCAGGTGACATCAGAAGCAAGCTATCGGCAGATGGAGGTAATGCCAATTTCGTTGTGCATTGAAGCTTAGGGCAATTTTGTACATCCAGAATGCGCAGAGAACCAAAGCCATATAATCTTTCCACTGGAAGTGACGCAAGTTTGACACAGTTGAGGATACGTATTAGGTTGAGTCTCTTCATGCTATGTGTGTAAACACTCGTCAAGGGTTGTCAGTTTCTCACACGTTTCAATGTGCAATGTTTCAAGCGAGGAAGGGAGGCTAGTTATTGCTGTCAGGTTCGGGCAATTCAAGAACCAGATTTCCCGCACGCGAGTCAGCATATCTGTTTGCATCCAAGATGGATTTTTGTTGCCACCATATGACCTCAAATTTAAATGCTCAAGGTTCAGATGAGGCTGTAGTAATTCAAGAACCGTATTGTTCGAAAGAGACTCAGTGTCGCTGAAATTATTATCTTGAAATCTACCTGGTGACCACTCCAGGGTAAGCTTCTTGAGGTGCTCTTTTCTGACCAGCATGGCTTGTGCAGCGTCATGGTTTCTCATCACATTCTCAAGGTTCCTGATGTGAAGAGCTTCGGTGAGCTGTGCCATGTTCTTCAGTTCTACAATTCTGTGTCCTTGCCCTCCGGGGAGTTCAAACAATATCGAATTCTGAAGGGATGTCAAGTTGCTCAGATCGGCAATGATAGAAGTAATCGGCCCATCTAGGTAAAATTTCTGCAGATGGGTAAATTTGCTGATGCCGGTCGGACGGTTACCCAGTTGTACGTTCCGCATGTTCATGTAACACCCGATGTTCAGAATTAGGATGTTAATATATAATTTGACGATCTATTAAACTTTTAAGTGAGGTTTAATTTTTCCGTATTTAAGTAAAAATATTACTTTTAAAATTAAATCGAACAAATTAAAAATTTACATTTAAAGGTTAAATCGATTTGTTTGAGAAACTGCATTCAAGTTAAATTATGTTGAATTCTTGCTTTTGCATGCTTTTCAAAAATCATGTCATCCTGCATGCATTAGTATCTATGACAACCCGTATCATTTGCACATTTGTTAGCATAAAATATTTCTATTTCACTGCATCAAAATGTTTACAATATTTGTTTTACAACCATTTGCAGAGTTTTTGGCAGTAAGTAATTGAAAACCTAGTCCTCTTCTTGCCTTCTGGTAGTAGCAGCCTTC
Organism: Hsuehochloa calcarea; assembly: GCA_036346395.1. Lineage (NCBI taxonomy): Eukaryota > Viridiplantae > Streptophyta > Magnoliopsida > Poales > Poaceae > Hsuehochloa > Hsuehochloa calcarea. The sequence goes on along the minus strand of JAYEVG010000044.1, from coordinate 38,518 downwards.
CTCGTCACCTTGTTTTTTGAGCGCCTGTCCGTAGAGCCGCCTCGCGATCCGTTTTCCTCGCTCGTCAGGAAAATCAGCAATCGGTTAGTAAGCGTAGTTGAGAGCAGTTTTCGTGAGTATTAGAGTATAGAAGTTAGAGTTTAGAAAGTGGCCGTCAGATTTCCCGAAGTGCAGTAGAGTATCTGGAGTAACATGAGTAGTCGGTCCCTTGACCATCAAGATACCCAGACCAACCGGAGTTAGCCGGCCCCTTGATCGTCAAGATATCCAGACCACCCGGGGTCCTTCGGCATCTGTCACTTTTGTGGGTCTCCTCATCCGGCCTTGTTAGAATCCAACACCCACTATTTGCAATTACCATAAACCCAGTATAAGCCCTCAGTGCATATCCCAGTGACCGCACCATCAGTCAAACATCATCAAGTGCAGCAACCAATTCCAGAGCTTTCTCCCGCAATGCAGCTCCCCTAGCCGAGCCTCACCTAGAGCAAGCAGCCCATTCTTTTCCCCTGGCCAGAGTGCACCTCCCTGAGCCAGCCGAAAATATCAAGCACAGGCGGAGAGCATTTCAAATGCATCCCCACCGCAAGGCAAGAAGACCCAAATTCTTTCCCCCACAAAGCCAGCAAATGCATCTCCCCTGCAAAGCCAAGAAGACCAAGTGCATTCCCCACAAAGCCAGTGACACCACACCCAAAGTTCATCCTCAAACCAAAGATAGCCAAGTTCATCCCCCCATTTCCTATTATCAACCTCAAGGCAAAGCAAAGCCTCCAGCCAGAAGCCACCACTGCCAAGAGCAAGGCAAGATCAGGAGCTCAAGCAGCCAGCAACCACCTCCCCTCCATTCCACAGCTAGCAGAAGCCAGAACCGAAGGAGGGTTCAGCTCTGCATCTCTCAGTCGAAGGCCAGCCCCGCAGCAGCAGCAAGGGAGCAAGAAGGCAGCCCAGGAGCCGGGGAGAAGAGGAGAGCACCGAGACTGAGCCAAGATCGCCATCCCCTTCTCCCAACCCAAACCCAGCAGAGGTAATCTCAGCCACACCTCTGGAAGCTCTGCACATGCACATCATCCACACCATCACTAGATCACAATAGCTTCAGTATATCCCTCAGTTCATTCTATCCCAGAGCAGTAGGGTTAGGGAGTAGTATTACCTGGGTGTAGACTTACCCTTAGCAACCGAAGCAATTGAGGTGAGGGAGGAGAGCGCGGCGGATCTGAGCCACGCCGGCCGGCCGGGGAGGCCGAGCCGAGCCGGGCCGGGCCGAGTGTCCCGGCAATGGATCGGGCCGGAGCAGCCTGGGCACCACGGGTGGAGCGGTCGCTTGGGCTGACCAAAGCGAGTCGAAGCAGGAGGAGGCGTCGGGCCAAAGCCGAGGTCGAGGAGAAGAGCGACCCGCTGAGGCAGCGTATGGCAGCGCCGGGCCTTCGGTCGCACTGGGTGAAGAAGGAGGCGGAGCCGAGGGAGGCGGCGCAGGGACCGGAGGCAGAACCGAAGGAGGCGCAGGGAGCAGGGTTGGAGCAGGCGAGGCAGAGCAGCGCCAAGGAGCCCGAAGGCGGAGCGGGCCGGCTGGAGGCGATGGCGGCGGAGGATCCCGAGAGAGAGGGAAAGGCGAAGAGTGGAGAAGGGGATCGGATTAGAGAGAGAGAGGCGGCGGTGGAGTTGTGTCGGCAGAGGGAGGGGTTAGGTTAGTAGTTGGGAGGGGTATAGTTAGCCGGTTAGGGTTAGGGGTTAGTTTAGTAGCTAGGGTTAGGATTAGGGGAAGGGTTAAGATAGAGTTAGGAGGTGTTTTAGGGTTAGGATTAGTCGGTTAGATTAGGGGTTGGATTAGGGAGTTACCCGGTTAGGTTTAACCGGTTTGGTAGGTAATTAGAGAGGGGGTTTAGTAGTTTAGTAGTTAGTCGGTTAATTAGAGATTACGGTTAGAATATTAGTTGTTTGGTTTTTGAGTATAGGAAATTTAGGAATCGGTATAGTTAGTGTTTGTTCAGTTATAGAGAATAACCCGTTGGTGTGCCAGGAGTGTTGGTAGTTTTGTGCGCTCGAGTAGATTCTTGTATGCATAGCAGAGTGTAAGATCCGGTAGTAGTTTGTGTCGAGTGTAGAACGCGAGTTCGGCGATGTCGGCAGTAGATCGGGTTTAACCGCAGGACGATTTTTAGCGGGAGAGTGCTAACTAGGTCGGGTTTCGAAAAGTTTTATTAAATTAAATATTGGCTAACATAGGAGTTGTATTAGCATTTTGTACGGCTACTATTACTCAAACTCAACTAAGTAATTATTTATATATTATGCGTGCTACCGCTTTGCTACAGAGGGCAACCCAGTGCTGACAGGGGAAGCTGATCACAGACTCGTCATCGCCGACCTTTCCTACAACTCCAAAGGCAAGCTATTCTCTTGACCATAAATATAGTTATGTTAAATGTAAATCGTATATTGCTCTATCATATATGTATTGCATCAAAACTATTTCTCAAAATCAAATTGGATTGAGAAGATGTGAAAGATAAGAGAACAGAGATGATGAGATGAGATGGGAATGAGAATTACTAGGTGGGTAAAGGGGGCCCTGGCAGGGGAAACGAGACGACGACGACGACGACGATGATGATGGTAAGAGGTGGGACCCCTTTACATATGGTTATAATATAAGGACCAACCAAGCTCTTACTCGGTCGGAAGCCGTAAATTCAGTGCCAACCATTTTTCCATTTCGGTGGGTAGAAAATGCTACCATGTTACGTAATTAAGTTCTCCACAACGGGTCACATTGGAATATTGGGCACGGAAGAGAGCCGCCCCAAGGTGGAGTGTTGGGCACGGACGAGAGCCGCCTCAACCAACATTACTGGAACTCGGTGTATGACGAGGTCAGCACCGTGAATAAATCAGCACCGACGGAAGTAATGGATGGAGACCTAATCACGTAATCTGGAAAACGTTCTGTATTCTGAACTTGAAATCGCATCAAAGGAAATGCGGTGGACCTAGCTCAGAGAGAGTTCAGAGTAGCTATGGGTAAAGAGGTACAAGCCTGCGTAGTGCTATATCAAATCATGAATTCATGCTAGTCTCCTGGATTGGAGTCTACGGGAACCGCTAGGGGTCTTTCTTCTCTCTGAGTGACTAGTAGTATTTTCAGAATTAAAATTTGCCACCTAATGTTTTAATGAGTTATTTTCAGAAAGAGATGACTTTAGAAAATGTGGTAATGAGCAGAGATCAGTCATGCAGTGCATCTTTTGCTATTAATGCTTGCTGAGTACGTTTGTACTCAACCTTGTTAGTATTCTCCTTTGTTAAATCCTAGTCTAGCCGGGAACTATCCCGAGTGGGACGAAGGACTTGCAGGTACCGATGCAGCCGCAGGAGGAGAAGGCACCGACTGCGAGGACCTGAGCGAGATGGGCGCCATCTTTGACTCGTGGGACGAGTAGGAGGCGGTACTCGAGCGCACTCGCTTTAGGGCTCCCTTTGTGTTTGTGTAGTATTTGTAACCATAGCCTTGCATGGCTACTACTGAAATAAAGATGTACAGTTTCTATCTTATTGTTCTGCTGCGCAACTCTGATAAAAAGACTTGCTATTTGTCGGAGCGGTTTTCTACCGGGCAAATGAATAGTAATCTGTGTGCCTAAGTGTAATTACTCTAGGGGTAATAACACGGGGCGTCACAGGTGGTATCAGAGCAATAAGATCGGGCCACGCTAATAAAATAGAAACTGTAGCAATAACTTAAGTCCTTTCTTGCTTGCTATATTGCACTAAATATTTTATTAATCCTTACCTTCATATCAATTTCTATTCCAAAACCCCCTTTCAAAAGTATTATGTTGAAAAGCTTACCTCTTCTTAAAGTGACATTCCTACTAACATATAACCATCTCTAAGTTAGTTCTCCTTCCGAGAGAGTGCGGGGGAATGCGTTATTGTCATAGGATCGGTATGGTTGTCTTCTGCGAGTAGATGGTTAGATTCCCGCTCAACTTAGGATATAAAATATAGGCTGTGGATGCAGTACCATAAGGTTTAGAGCCTAGTGCCTGGACTAGAGGCATGGAGTAGAACTCTGGTATGGACCTGCTTTTCCAATTTTGGACAAGCCTGGACCATACTCGTTAGCTTCCTTATCTCTTCATCTATATCAAGGTGTCTTGTCTCACTTCTGCACATCAGATTTCCCGGACGAGTGGTTCGCGGTACTCCGAGCATGTAGCTCTGGCGTACCCAGGAGTGAAATCCTGGGCGTACTCAGGAATGAACCCTGAGCAATCCCAAATATGTGGTTTGGGTGGACTCGAGCTAGATGTCGAGCGTGCCTGGGCACGTGGATCCAGGGTAGTATAGGTTCGCACTCAGAGGCAAGCTCTGAGCGGTCTCAAACACGTGGTTTGGGCGGTCTTGAGAACGGGATCTCAAGCGTGACTGAGCACGAAAGACTCAACTAGTATAGGGTTTATATCTTTTTGCATCTCATTGTTTCTTTGTGTTATTTGATTATCTATGCATGGCATAATCCAACTCACCCGCGGTTACCTTCTACCAGATAAGTGTAATACCTTCATCTCTACCCCAACTACTGTTAAAGAAGATGGAAGGTCAAGGAAGTGAAGAACGTGAATTGGGATTGAGACTAGGACTCCTGCCGCATGGACAGCCCACAGAGGATCCAGCAGTGAACCCGAGTGAGTCAGCACCTGGTCAACCTCAAGCCACAACCATACCAGGAACCAGCCAGCAGCCACCCACCAGAGTAACAGATCCCCTAGGCATAATGGTTGATGTACTCATATTCTTAGAGAACTCCAGAAAAGAAGCCCAGGAGAACCAAAACCGTTTCATGGAAGCTCTATTAACCCGAGTAGCACCTACTACCTCTCAACCAGCCCGTGGGGTTAGTCTGGGTGATTTTCTCTAAACTCGCCCTACCACTTTTGCTAAAGCTACTGATCCACTGGACGCAAGTGATTGGTTGGTGGAGATAGAAAAGAAGTTGGACACATTAGGATGCTCAGATGCAGAGAAAGAAAGGTATGCGTCACACCAGTTGACCGGACCAGCAGCTACCTGGTGGCTTAACTACAACCGCAACCGTGTCAGTGAGCAACCCATCACCTGGGCTGAGTTCAAAATACGCTTCACCGAAACACACGCGCCTACGGGAAGGATGGAATTGAAGAAACGAGAGTTTAGAGCTCTAACTCAAGGCGGGAAAAAGATGGTAGAATATTTGAGTCAGTTCAATGATCTTTCCCGCTACGCTCCAGCTGACACCGAGGAGAAGAAAAAAGAGAAATTCCTGGACGGAATGTAGCCATATCTAAAGATGCTCCTATCCATCCACAAACTCACTGAATTCCAAGACCTAGTCAATAGAGCCATAATTCTGGAGAATGAATACTCCAACCTCACCGAAGAGCGGAGGAAGAAAGCCAAAACCGACCACCATTCTCTTTCTGCTCCTAGACGTCATCCCTATGTGTCGCAGCAACCGCCACCAAGATATGGACCACCTCAGCAGCAACCCTTCAACCCACCTTTTCAGACACCAATAACTCAGCCGCAACCAGTACCCATAGAAATTCGATGTGGAAAGTGTAGAGGAAGCCACATGACGAAGGATTGTCTGAGGGACATAGGTGCATGCTTCAATTGTGGACAACTTGGTCATCGTAAGATTGATTGCCCCAACCCCCAGAGAACATCTGGAACCCCACCACAACCAGCATTTGTGCCAAGACCACCTACCCCAGCACCACCGCAAATCACCTATATGAAGCAAACTGAAGACAACCAACTCGTCACGAAAGAAGCTGGAAGAGGAGGACCGGCACGCCTGACACACGTGACTGCAAAACAGGTTGGAGAAGTAGCAGGTGTAATAACGGGTACGTTATTACTTCCACTCTCCACGGGTATTATTCTTTTCAACGCTGGAAGAACCCACTCCTTTTTATCTTTGGCATTACTAGTGAAGAACTATATACATTCTGAATTTTTGGAAAAATCCCTGGGAGTGAACACATTGACTGGAATGGTTATCTGCTTACGGAGTAAGTATAGATGGTGTATTCACGCAAGCCCCACCAAAGAGCCCAACAGGACGCATCGGCAATACCTCAAGATTAGAACCTAGCGGGAACCATTTGACTTTAGTCTAGCCAATCTTCTAGCAGAGGTAGTACAAGATCCCTACTAGGCCCTGAACCGGTGTGAGAAAGCGGCTTGAAAATTCAGTTAATTCGAGAGCGTCTCAGGATTGCTCCAAGCAGACAGAAGAGTTATGCAGACCGCCGTAGAAAAGACATACAGCTCGAAGTCAGGGATTGCGTGTATCTAAAGGTACCACCTACACGTGGGGTGCGTCGATTCAGATTAAAAGGATACCTAAGTCCATGGTATGTTGGACCATTTAGGATCATATAGTGTAAAGGCACTTTCGCGTACCTACTGGATTTACCAAGTTCATCATTGGGAACCCGTGTCGTATTCTATATTCTCTAGCTCAGGAAATACTTGAGATGATTCCCACATTTCTACACAGATCTCGACCCTCCTCTGCAAGACATCCAGCATTCAAAGGACCCTCGTGAAGACTCTGGCTACGGAAATCCGTCAGTTAAGGAGCCAGAAGATCTGTCCGGGAGAAATCCAGTGGAGGAATCACCCCGTAAGTAAAGCTTCGTGGAAAAAGGAGGAAGCGCTACACGAGCCTAGCCCAAACCCCCCTCCGAAGAAATTGCAATTTTGGGGACGAAATTTTTCCAAAGGGGGGAGGATGTGAAGTGTCTGGAGTATGCCACCCTCTCGTTCCTCCCGCTCCCACAGTTCATTGTTCATGATTGTTCCCCAATGCCTTGCACTCATGTGAGATCAGGATGCCGCAGACAGTCTTGGCAGCAAGAGGAGAGCCATTAAGCTTGCTGATAATCCTCTTACCAATAGCCTCCAATTCAGGATGGTCTGTGATATCTTGATCCCCAAATGTATTTTGCCTGAAGAATTTCCAGTAGGCCTCATCAAGCAAACCACTCAGACACAAGGGATCCATTGTTCCAACCGCATCTGCGACCTTGCGAGATCGAGTCGTCACCAAAATAACACTTCCTGGGAGTCCATGCTTGAGTGGAGCGCAAAGCCTCCTCCATTCTTCAGAATCCTCCCTCGAGGCATTGTCAAGGACAAGAAGGAACCTCCTTGACACGACCAAATCCTTGAGGATGCCCTGAACCGTATCCAAATTTCTAAGGCTGGATTGCACCGACGCCCCCTTGGTCGCGGACTCTATGATTTCCTTTGTCACTAGCATCACATCCTCTAGCCGAAGTGCTCCTGAACCCTCGGGTCATTGTACACGACCTGCGCCAGAGTAGTCTTCCCAACACCGCCGATGCCCACTATCGGTAGGACGGCCAAGCCGTCGCACCTCTTTCGCCGCTTCGTGCCGCTGCCATCGCCACCGGGCCGGTGTGGATAGGCAGAATTCAGCAGAACTTGGATGACTTCCTCGCGCTCCCTGTCTCTGCCAACCACCAAAGAGCTCCCAAGAAACGAGCTTGTCTCCCGGGACGCATGGAGTGGCATGGGCCCATGCTGCTGCGTTCCAAGTTCTTTGATGGCACGCTCCATCTCGGCCGACACGAGAAGTCCAGCCGGGCATGGACGTCCTTCACCTTGTCTGCCGTGCCGGCGGCGAGTTGGCGCACAAAAGCACACACAGAAGAGAAGGGCGTGCCACCTTCTTGCGTGGCCAGCTCGTCGAGAAGGTCTTCTGCCTTCTGCGTCGTAAGCGCGCGGCATCCTTGAGCTGAACCAGGAGATCGGCCGCTCCGGGATTGGTGAACCGCAACTGCCCGGCTCGGTCAATCAGCGCGTGCACCCGGGGGAGCACCGCGCGCAGCCGGCCGGTGTCGCTACCTAGGCCGGCGTGCGAGCTCCAGGCTACGGCCGCAGCCGACATCCCGGTTGTCACGAGCCAATGCATGGAGGTGGGGTTCTTTTTTCCTGAGAGACTGATAATGGCAAGCGAAGTGCATTCAGTGTGCGGATGCTAGGAGCCTAGGACTGGATTGAAAGCGGAATATTTGTGTAATCACGCGATACTTTCCATTAGCCAAGATTGGCGCATATATAGATTACATACTGTGTAACTGAAAAAGGAAACAAACTAGGAGATTACATGCGCGTAGGAATAGAAGGTGCTCCTGAGTTATCGTTTCCAAGAATAGCGCTAATCAGTTGAGGAATTGATGGCCTCCCGCTGCTCACGCGTAGCGTCCAGCATATACGTGCGTAGCTCCGGCGTCTACGTGAGTAGCGTCCGGCGTACACGTGCTATGCACGTTTATATGTCTAACACTCCCCCTCAGTCAGAGCGGGAGTGCAGCGGATGTTCAGACTGGTTCTGAATTCCGTAAACAATGAAGAAGGCAGCTCCTTGGTGAACACGTCCGCATACTGAGATATCGTCGGGACATGAAGAACACGCACAGCCCCAGCATCAACGCGGTCACGGACAAAGTGCAAGTCAATCTCAATATGTTTGGTCCGCTGATGCTGAACCGGATTAGTGGAGAGATAGACAGTACTAACGTTGTCGCAGTAGACTAGTGTAGCACGCTGGAGAGGATGGTGAAGTTCGGCAAGCAACTGTCGCAACCAGGAAGCTTCACCACAGCATTAGCAACTGCTCGGTATTCAGCCTCTGCCCTGGAACGGAGACTATATGCTGGCGTTTGGAGGACCATGAAATAAGGTTGTCGCCAAGAAACATGCTGTAGCCAGACGTAGAGCGACGGGTATCCGGACAACCAGCCCAGTCAGCATCAGCGTAGGCGACCAATTCCGAAACAGAGGTGCGGTGTAGTTGGAAACCAAAGTCAAGTGTGCCCTTTAAGTATCGGAGAATCCGCTTAATCGAAGCAAAATGAGGCTCTCGAGGGTCATGCATGTGTAGGCAGACCAGTTGGACAACATAGGCAATATCAGGCCTAGTTGTCGGACCCGGATTTCGTAAACCCGAATCCTCTGTGAAACCATGTACTACTCCCTGGATCAGTAGGTAGTACTCACAGGTGCATTACTGTATCATCTCATACAAGCGTGAAATAGAACCAACACATATATTACAGACAGTCAAGGTAACATAGACCGCGTCGGGTCAAGTTTTTACAGAAGGGCCGTCAGGCCAAATATGTTACATCACAAAAGATCGTGTCTCAATGGAAGCAAAAGGATGGGGCACATCTCACCACAGTGCGATCGGGTGTTTTGTGTATGACTAATATTATCCGAGGGCCGGATGATATTAGTTATACACAAGTACCAACGAGTCTACTAGGATCAGCGAGATCTAAACTATGAAACTAGACTACTCCTCATCGCATCCTGGTCCATCGGCCACGGATCCTCATAATATCGTAATCTCCTTGGTCGGATCATCTGAAGAGTTTTGGGGAGAGCGAGGGTGAGCACAACTACCGTGCTCATGAGCCGACACAACAGATGCAATAATATTCATGCACAGTGTAACAAGGAGGGCTCGGGTTCTTTTATTTGCGTAAAGCAATATTTATAAATACGAGATATTAGAAAATCCTGTCACTTAGCAATTGGACCAATTTGCATTTTTAAAGAGATTAATTGTGCAATAATTGATAATGCAGAGGTTCCTCCATCGAAACTCGTCTCATGCTTCTTTTCTTTGGTGGTCATACCCACCTATTACCAACACCGGGTAAGAATACCCAGGAAAAACCAATCAAAGGCTAGGTGAGCCCCGCACATTTTTCATCCCACCCACAACAGTTTTTGAAATAGAACTATATCTTGCAAGTTCCTTTGCCCGCCCATGACCGTGGGCACGGCTGTCCGAACAGTTTTTATTATTCTCTGCAGAGATTGTACATCTTTACCCACAAGAGATAATCAGCTTGATATGTACACACGTTTCCGTAGACATGTGAATCAAGGGGAGATTATCACAAGGCCTTTACAAGGCATCCCTCATTGTTCATTGCACCCGCTAAGGTTTCATCTGAGAGTGGTTACGCTCTCCCTCTGCGTCAACCATGCCCCCAAACCCCCTCTTGCGCCACACGGCGGCTTGCGCCAGCGTCACGACCCGTGTCCACGACGGCTTAAGCCAGCGACACGACTCGTGGGTCACTCCAGTGGTCCAACTCACAATGGTGGATGCAAATTAGTCGGCCAGGTCGACACCATTATAGACTTGTGGTTGTACTGTTTTACAATAGGAGGTCATCACAGGATTAGGTCCTTAAGATCATCTGGGCGGTTCTTTCCACATACCATCCACAAAAATATCACAGGCTACATTAGCACCCAACCATTTACACTTGACTTACCATCCGCCCAGATGGGTATTAGCAAATTTTAGAGTTTTGGAGAGGTATAAACAAATTATCCAACCAATTCAGTCATTCTCCCCAATGACTGCCCAAAACAATTTTTATGATAAAAGGATGGTGAGTTGGGGTAGATAATACCCCGGTACTTAAACAAGTCTAGCATGGCGTTTAAGTACGACCTATAACTAGTAAGTTACCAGATATTTACTAGGGTGACAAAGGTATTGGGAGTTCAACTTTCAAGGGAATGGCATATTAACTTACTATTCAACAAATAGGCATTGTAACTACCTTAGAGTGTTTGACATAGGTTTGTATAAAAAGTAAAGCATGCAGTTTGATACTTTAACAGAATATAATTTACATAAAATGTGGGATCAACATGATCAAAGTGTTGACTCGCCTTGGATATAGGTAGAGGGGTCTAGGTCTTCTTGTGCTGGTCCGAGGTGGGGGTCTTCCGCTTCTTCGAACCCTACTCGAACGATGTACCGGAAAAGACACAAAAAGAAAAGAGAGCAATAAATACATAACACCAAGCAAATGAACTCCAAATTAAACAAGACCAGTGCCATTAGCAAGATCTTGATTTTAGAAAATTTTAGGAAAAAGATTCATAATTTTCGGAGTTATAATGAGAGAGTTATGGATTTTTGAAGTTTTAAACAGGTTTTACAATAGAAAAGAAAAACAGAAATTGCTGGTTTATTCTGGAGGCGACACGTGTCGGGCGTACACAGGGGCGCCGGTGCATGCGCACTGTTACGTGGGCCGAAGGCCAACAGCGTGCGCCGAGTCCACGGTTCACTGGTTCATGGAATAGTACTCGGGCCCACATGTCGGTCACAGAAAATAAAACCAGTGTTAACCCTTGCCATTACTGTGCGGCCGGGCCCATACGTCAGTGATACAGACTGTCATTTAGGGCTAATTAAACCGGAATTAACGATTAAAAGGCACAGTAATCATTGACAAAATCGGCTCTATGGCCTAAGCCTCGTCCGACAACGGACGGCGAGGAGAGCCGAGGCGCGCGCTCGTCGCCGCGGAGAGGAGAGCGCGGCGCGGGTTACAAAATGGGTTCCCCTCGGTGGCGGTCCCGCGGTGGCGAAGCAGCGCGGAGTTTGGCCGAGGCGGCATGGGCCCGAGGAGGCGCGAGGCTCTCACGGAGGTGGGAAGGAGGTCGGGGCTGCACTTGATGAGATCGGGAGGCACGGTCGTGAGGTCCTCCTCGGCACAGCCAACAATGGCGGCGGAGGCGGCGGTCTGGGAGATCGGCGCGAGAGAGAGGCGGCCGGGAGTGGAGAAGATGGAGCCGATCCGGAGCTCTGGGGTCCAGAGGCCGGGCTTGGAGGAGTGCTCTGGGAGGTGGTGGCGCCGCAGTGACAGGGGTGGCGGCGCCGGAGCTCGCCGGAGGAGAACCGTGGTGGAGTGGCTCGGTGAAATGGGAAGACTCGGCAATTCCAATGGTGCTTACACAGGAGCAAGGGAGGAAGCGGGGAGGTAGAAGGGGCTTGGGGTTCTTGTAGGCGGCCAGAAAGGGCGGGGTTGAGAGGAGAGAGGCCGGGCAAGGCGGGATTTCGGATGCTCGGTATGGCCTTCTTCGTGCGTCCAGGGCGGTGAGGCGGCGGCATGGCGTCGCAGGATGGGGAACAGGGAGACGATGGGGTGATGTTGGCCTGCACGGGGAGAGAGGTTGAGGCGTGAGAGTGGGGAGAAATGGCTCGGGAGAGAGAGTGGAGTGAGGCCGGGCCGAGCATTACAGGAAGAAGAAGGAGCGGCGAACCCAGTGAAAGCGAGCGGGCGAAGGTGCAGTGAGGCGGGCCGGCTGCTAAGGAGAGAATGGGCCGAGCCCAAGGGAGAGGGAAGGAGGGTCAGCTGGATTGGGTGGCCCCCAAAACCGAAAATAGAAGATGCAAAAAGAATTTGAAATTTTGAAAATGCCAACACATTTGAAACACAAACTTGAGTTTAAAAGCAACTCACAAACCTTTCGAAAATACCGCGGATTGAAATGCGAATCAAAAACAGAAGACGAAAGGTAGATACTATTCACCGTTCGAAAATCGGGGTGTTACAAACCTACCCACCTTAAACGGAATCTCGACCCCGAGATTCGAGCTACTCCGGGAATAGGTACGGGAAGTCCTGCTTCAACTGGTCTTCGCGCTCCCAGGTGGCTTCTCTTGCAGTGTGGTTGCTCCATTGGACTTTACACAGGCGGATAGTTCGGCGTCTTGTTTGCTTCTCGATGATGTCTAGGATCTTAACTGGATGTTCTGAGTAGGTCAGATCTTTCTGGAGGGCGATGGCTTCAACTGGGGTTTGCTCTTCAGGTACCCTTAGGCATTTCTTAAGTTGGGAGACGTGAAACACATTGTGCACATCGGACATTTTCTCCGGTAGCTCCAACTGATAGGCAACTTCTCCTCGCTTGGCGATGTCGGGAGCGGGCCTATGTATCTTGGCGCGAGCTTCCTTTTACTTTAAACCTTGAGTTCCCGGAGTGGGGAAACCTTGAGATATACATTATCTCCAACTTCAAAGTTCAACTTCCTCCGTCGGTTGTCGGCATAACTCTTACGCCGAGATCGAAATTTGCTTGAAGACGGTCTCGAATCGATCGAACTTTCTCTTCGCACGCTTGAGAGTATCTGGGCCGAAGATGTACCCTTCACCTGATTCCGACCAATGCAGTGGGGTTCTGCATTTTCTTCCATAGAGTGCTTCAAACGGGGACATTTTCAGACTAGACTGATAGCTGTTGTTATATGCAAACTCGGCATATGGTAGACACTTTTCCCAGTCTACGGTAAACTCCAAAGCACAAGCTCGAAGCATGTCTTCAAGGATTTGGTTTGTTCTTTCAGTTTGACCATCGGTCTGAGGGTGGTAAGTATCTTGAAGGCAAGGTGCGTTCGTGGCATCATGCAAACTAGCCCAGAAATGCGAGGTGAATTGAGAACCTCGATCTGAGACTATCCTCTTGGGTACTCCATGCAGGCATACAATGCGAGCCATATACAACTCGGCCAATTTGTCCCCTTTGAAAGTTGTCTTTACCGGGATGAAATGAGCCACTTTAGTCAGTCTATCCACTATGACCCACACTGAGTCGTACCCAGATTTGGTTCGAGGCAAACCTGTAATGAAATCCATTCCGATTTCTTCCCACTTCCATTGGGGTATTTGCAGTGGTTGAAGCAATCCTGCGGGCCTTTGATGTTCGGCTTTGACTCGCTGGCATACATCACAACAAGCTACATACTCTGCTATGTCTCTTTTCATTCGCGGCCACCAATACAAAGTTTTCAAGTCTTGATACATCTTGGTCTTGCTGGAGTGCGAGTATAACTTTGGTGTGGGCTTCTTTCAGAATCAGGTCCTTGAGTTCCTTTTGGTGGGGAACAAGGAGGCGTCTTTCAAACCATAGGATTCCTTGCGGATCTTCAATCAACTTCGGGGCCTTTCCTTCTGCCATGAGTTGCTTGAACCTCTGGACTCCAGTTGTCCTAGTTAGGCGGTCTTGATCGATCTTCTAGAGTTGGGCGTGCTTCCACGGCATCCGTGGCACCTTGTTCTATCAACCAAAGGTTGAGCCTTTCAAAATCCTTGTGGAGCCCATTCTTTGTTCTTGAGCCAAGACAATATTGCAAGAGGACTTGCGGCTCAATGCGTCGGCGACCACATTAGCCTTTCGGGATGGTAATGAACCTCCAAATTGTAGTCCTTTATTAGCTCTAGCCATCTTCTTTGCGAAGGTTGAGATCGATTGAGTGAAGATGTACTTGAGACTCTTATGGTCGATGTAAATGTTACAATGATTTCCGATTAAGTAATGCCGCCAAATTTTTAGGGCATGCACTCTGCTGCTAACTCCAAATCATGAGTTGGGTAGTTGTCTTCATGAGGCGAGTTATGCGGATGCATAGGCTACCACTTTTCCTCCTTGCATGAGGACACATCCAAGCCCTTGGCGCGAGGCATCACAATAGACTTGAAGTCGATGTATATCCGGTAGAACAAGCACAGTCGCGAAGTCAATCTCTTCTTTAATTCTTGGAAACTCTGCTGCAAGCTTTGGTCCAATCATACTTCTTTTCCTTTTTAGAGTTGGGTCATCGGCTTGGAGATCTTTGAGAACCCTTCTATGAAGCGTCTGTAATATCCGGCCAAGCCGAGAAAACTACGCACTCAAAAGCGGATGCGGTCGCTTCCATTCGATTCTGACCGACTTTGGATGGGTCTCTGACAATTCCTCCGCGGATACAACATGTCCAAGAAACTTATCTTCAAGCCAAAATTCACATTTCTTGAACTTAGCAAAAGTCGGTGATCCTCGGCATCTCTAGGACGATTCGGATGATGGGCATGCTCTTCTTGAGTCCTAGAGTAGATCAAGATGTCGTCTATGAATCGACCACAAACTTGTCCGGTAGTCCATGAATACCTTATTCATGAGGTTCATGAAGTAAGCCGGTGCATTGGTTAAACCAAACGGCATTACAGTGAACTCAAGCAGCCATCTTAGGGTGGTAAAAGCCGTCTTAGGAATATCCTCAATTCTGATCTTGAGTTGATGGTACCCAGACCTTAGGTCTATCTTGGAGAAGACTGCGGCTCCGGATAACTGATCAAACAGGTCGTCAATGCGGGCCAGGGGGTACTTGTTTTTAATTGTAACATCATTAAGTCCCCAGTAATCCACACACACATCTGGCGAGCCATCCTTCTTCCTTACAAAAGCCTTTGGTGAACCCGGGGAGAAGAACTAGGCCCGATAAATCCTTTTCCTGCGGATCTTGAGCCGGGTCTTGAGTTCCTCGGTTAATCGGCGGTCATCCGATAAGGTCTTTTGGCAATTGAGTATTCACGGCTTCAAGTTGATCACAAACTCAACATCTCTATCCGTGGCATGCACAGCAATTCTTCCGGGAAGACATCGGGGTAAGCTTGGACTACGGGTGTTGTCTTTAGGGACAACTCCTCCAGGTGGTGGACCAAGAAAACAGAAGGGGAGGAACGGTCCACACTAACTTCTATTACGATCCTCGGAATCTTGGTGAGCACCACCTTTACTGTTGGCACGATCTATTAATCCATGGTATCCGCCAACCAATCCATCCCTAGGATGATATCGAGTTTGGGATTCTAGCACAATGAGGGTTGCTAGAAATCCAGAGTTTTCAAGGAAATCTCTACTTTGGGGTATTGACCGAGGTAGCAAAGAGATCCCAGGTGAACTTAGCACCACAGTTTCCTTAACTCAAAAGTTGGCAGCTTAAGCCTTTCCACAAACTTCCTTGAAACAAACGAGTGCGCGGCTCGGAATCAAATAAAACTTGTGCAGGTACTGAATTAACAGAGAACGTACCCATTAGCACTCCTGAGGCTTCCTGAGCCTCCTCTGCTGTGACATGGTTCACCCGGCCATGGCTCGGCGTTGGAGTAGACCTTGAGGCTTGAGATGACTGAAACTCTTGCTTGGGCGGATCCTTGGCACGATCTTTGAAGCGACTCTGAGTTTGACCTTTGCGGTGTGTAGCGACGGCTAGGGCACCTATTGGCGTAGTGCCCTTTCTCTCCACAACTATAGCAACGGAGATCAGCTGCAGGGTTGACTGCGGCAGGTGGCCCAGTGGGGCGAAGGTTGTGGAAACCGCTTCTTGAGTCTGCTGGGTAGAGCTGCGGTCTTCTGCGGCACACGGCGAAGTCCAAGGAAGTCTTTGCCTTGAAAGGGGTCCTCGAGGATAGGCGCCTGTGCTTCAAAAGCTAGCTTGCGCTTGCGGCTAGCTTCTGCGGTCCTCTTCTCATTTTCCAGTATCAGGGCCTTATTGATGAGGTGGTGGAAGCTGGAGTAGTCGTGAAGAATGAGTTGGCCTCTCATCTCCTCACGCATACCTTCAATAAAGCGGTCAATCTTTTCCTCTTCATTTGCTATGTCACAGGGGCATAGCGAAGCGAATGATTGAACTTAGTGAGGTACTCATTCACCGACAGTTGCCTTGCTTAAGAGACCTGAATTCATTTTTCTTTAACCTCATCGTGCCAGCTGGCACAAAGTTTGCTCTGAAAGCCGACTTGAATTCAGCCCACGGAATTGGTTGCCAATCAGCTTCAGCTCCCACTTGGGGGATTTCAGTTACCTCTTCTGCGATGAGCGAGGTTTGGTGATTCCTCTTGAAGATGATGCTATGTCCGCTCGGCTTCCTCTTCTTCTTCTTACATTCTTTGTCTTTGTCGAGTGCTGGTGGCAAGGTAATTGTCCCACCATGCAGCAGCGGCTCCTTTGGGCTGGTGGGTGGCAAAGTCCACCCTGTCTTCTTCTGAGCAACGAGCTAACCGAAGCTTCTTCTCGGTATCACGGAGCCAGCCCTTCGCTTCAAGAGGCTCACTTGCCGCAAAGGTAAGTGGCCTAGTCTGAAGAAAGTCTGCGAGTTTTGAAGTGCGGCGGCGGTCCGGCCTGTGGCTACTCAACAAGGCTTGCGAGAATCCGAGTTTGCTTTGCAAAGATTACTTGGGCCATGGTTGGGTTTGCTGGTGGTGGCGGTGGCAGATCCTGTTCTTGACCACGACCTTGGCCATTTCCACGGCCTCTTCCACGACCTCTGCAAAGGCTCATGGAAGCAGCAAGAGCTCTTCCGGGAGGCATCCAAGAAAAACCGAGGCTTAGAGCTAAAGAGGGGTTATACGAGGGTTGGCTAGCCCTCTAGAACAACAAAAGAACTCAACTGAAACAAGATCGAATAAATACAACACAAAGTCCATAATGACTGCATTACATTAAGGGAGTTAAACATTACATGACTTTAGAACACAGCATATAGGCCATGCCAAGCCATGATGCCAGTTACAAACATTCGTCTACAAAAGAAAAGAGCAAAAGAGTGCTTGCAACCAAAAGACTGCCTAGCAAGCACTGCCAGCTAACCTATTCTAAGCCGGACTACTCCACCTACAGTCTTGATCGCATAAAGCCTGCAGATTGCGGAGAACGGAGCGGGAGCGCTCTGGTGAAGGATGGCGGCAGAGCGGGCGCGTCGCTACCGTCTTTGGGCGATCGGGAGCGGAGCGGCCGCGTCCTGGTGAACTCTCCAATGACGATGCGGAGCGCGGGATCGAGGCGTCGCACACTCATGCGTCTTGCCCTCCTCGTGAGAGCCGGGAGGGCCGGCCCGAGTGTCCCGACGCCGGAGGCGGCGGCCGAGCTGGGACGGTGGTGGTGGCAGTGAGACGCGCCAACTCTGCGAGAGCGGCGTCCCTCTCTTGGACGGCAGCGGCGTGGGCCTCGTCGGTCCTGATCAGGTTGTTGCGGAGGGTGTCTGAGTGGGCATAACTGCCAGTGAGCAACATCCTGAGCTGGGCCACCTCCTCCATGGCGGCGTTGATAGTCGCCGTCATGGCCTGAGTAAGCTGGACCTGCTGGGTCAAGCGAGGGTCGTTGTCCCTGGCGTCGAAAACCTCCGGGGTCTGCTCTCCGTCGGGGAGATACGGAAAGAAGCAGAAGGGGGACCTCAACAAGAGATCCTCGTATAGCCAAGACAAAGGGAGTCGGCGACACGCAAGCGCGTCTGGATCGCGTCGTGGCGGTGGGCGAGTGCGCCGCTCGGAAGGTGTGGGGTTGAACTCGCCGGTCCTGGCGTAGAGGAAAACCTCCACGATCCAAGACTCGCGGTCCAAGACCCTCGTCGTCCGGCCTCGGTAGAGTGGAGGACGGGTGAACCCAAGGTACTGCATCAGTTGACGAAGGAGCTCCGCATATTGCCCTTCGTCCCCTGCGTGAGAGTAGTAGTCCCAGGGTCCATCCGACGAAGGGGCAGCCATCTACAATTTTGAAACAAGAGACAAGTCAGTAAACAAATGAAAATATGGGTAAGTCTGTAACTAAGAGTGATGAGTAAAGCAATAATACTTGATATTTTTGCAAAAGTTTTCTTAGGTTTGAAAATAGAACTCAAGTCCTTAGGCTCGCCGGTCTAACTAAGACTCCTACGATTCGTATGCTCGATACCGGCTCT
Source organism: Hsuehochloa calcarea (assembly GCA_036346395.1). Taxonomy (NCBI): domain Eukaryota; kingdom Viridiplantae; phylum Streptophyta; class Magnoliopsida; order Poales; family Poaceae; genus Hsuehochloa; species Hsuehochloa calcarea. Next base: position 20,124 of record JAYEVG010000044.1, on the reverse strand, counting down.
GTCGGACCGGTTTCAGTAAACCCGAATCCTCTGTGAAACCATGTACTACTCCTGGATCGATGAGGTAGTACTCACAGTGCATTCTCGTATCATCTCATACAAGCGTGAAATAGAACCAACACATATATTACAGACGATCAAGGTAACATAGACCGCGTCGGTCAAGTTTTTCTGAAGGGCCGTCGAATGCAAATATATTACATCACAAAAGATCGTGTCTCTGTTGGAAGCAAAGGGATGGGGCACATCTCACCACAGTGCGTGATCGGGTGTTTGTGTATGACTAATATTATCCGAGGGCCCGGATGATATTAGTTATACACAAGTACCAACGAGTCTACTAGACTGGGGCGAGATCTAAACTACAGAACTAGACTACTCCTCATCGCATCCTGGTCCATCGGCTTCTGGATCCTCATAATATGCGTAATCTCCTTGGTCCAGATCATCTGAAGAGTTTTGGGGAGAGCGAGGGTGAGCACAACTACCGTGCTCGCGAGCCGACACAACAGATGCAATAATATTCATGCACAGTGTAACAAGGAGGGCTCGGGTTCTTTTATTTGCGTAAAGCAATATTTATAAATACAGATATTAGAAAATCCTGTCACTTAGCAATTGGACCAAATTTGCATTTTTAAAGAGATTAATTGTGCAATAATTGATAACAGCAGAGGTTCCCTCCATCGGAAACTCTGTCTCATGCTTCTTTTTCTTTGGTGGTCATACCCACCTATTACCAACACCGGGTAAGAATACCCAGGAAAAACCAATCAAAGGCTAGGTGAGCCCCGCACATTTTTCATCCCACCCACAACAGTTTTTGAAATAGAACTATATCTTGCAAGTTCCTTTGCCCGCCCATGACCGTGGGCACGGCTGTCCGAACAGTTTTTATTATTCTCTGCAGAGATTGTACATCTTTACCCACAAGAGATAATCAGCTTGATATGTACACACGTTTCCGTAGACATGTGAATCAAGGGGAGATTATCACAAGGCCTTTACAAGGCATCCCTCATTGTTCATTGCACCTAAGGTTTCATCTCGAGAGTGGTTACGCTCTCCCTCAAATCAACCATGCCCCCAAACCCCCTCTTGCGCCACACGGCGGCTTGCGCCAGCGTCACGACCCGTGTCCACGACGGCTTAAGCGAGCGACACGACTCGTGGGTCACTCCAGTGGTCCAACTCACAATGGTGGATGCAAATTAGTCGGCCAGGTCGACACCATTATAGACTTGTGGTTGTCTTGCTTACAATAGGAGGTCATCACAGATTAGGTCCTTAAGATCATCTCAGGCGGTTCTTTCCACATACCATCCACAAAAATATCCCGGGCTACATTAGCACCCAACCATTTACCTTGACTTACCATCCGCCTGATGGGTATTAGCAAATTTTAGAGTTTTGGAGAGGTATAAACAAATTATCCAACCAATTCACCATTCTCCCCAATGACCGCCCAAAACAATTTTATGATAAAAGGATGGTGAGTTGGGGTAGATAATACCCTGTACTTAAACAAGTCTAGCATGGCGTTTAAGTGCGACCTATAACTAGTAAGTTACGGATATTTACTAGGGTGACAAAGGTATTGGGAGTTCAACTTTCAAGGGAATGGCATATTAACTTACTATTCAACAAATAGGCATTGTAACTACCTTAGAGTGTTTGACATAGGTTTGTATAAAAGTAAAGCATGCGATTTGATACTTTAACGAATATAATTTACATAAAATGTGGGATCAACATGATCAAAGTGTTGACTCGCTTGGATATAGGTAGAGGGTCTAGGTCTTCTTGTCTTTGGTCCGAGGTGGGGTCTTCCGCTTCTTCGAACCCTACTCGAACGATGTACCGGAAAAGACACAAAAAGAAAAGAGAGCAATAAATACATAACACCAAGCAAATGAACTCCAAATTAAACAAGACCAGTGCCATTAGCAAGATCTTGATTTTAGAAAATTTTAGGAAAAAGATTCATAATTTTCGGAGTTATAATGAGAGAGTTATGGATTTTTGAAGTTTTAAACAGGTTTTACAATAGAAAAGAAAAACAGAAATTGCTGGTTTATTCTGGAGGCGACACGTGTCGGGCGTACACAGGGGCGCCGGTGCATGTGCACTGTTACGTGGGCCGAAGGCCAACTGCGTGCGCCGAGTCCACGGTTCACTGGTTCACGGAATAGTACTCGGGCCCACATGTCGGTCACAGAAAATAAAACCAGTGTTAACCCTTGCCATTCTCAGGCGGCGGGCCCATCGTCGCTGTCTGATCGTCATTTAGGGCTAATTAAACCGGAATTAACGATTAAAAGGCACAGTAATCATTGACAAAATCGGCTCTATGCCAAGCCTCGTCCGACAACGGAGAGGGGAGAGCCGAGGCGCGCGGCTCGTCGCCGTGGAGGAGGGGCGGCGCACGGGGTTACCCAAAATGGGTTCCCCTCGGTGGCGGTCCCGCGATGGCGAGACAGCGCCGGAGTTTGGCCGGCGGCGCGCGCGGCCGAAGGAGGCGCGCGCGAGCTCGGCCGAGGCGGGAAGGAGGTGAGGGCGCACTTGATGAGATCGGGAGGCACGGGTCGGCGAGTCCTCTCGGCTTACAGCCAACAATGGCGGCGGAGCCGGCGGTCTTGGGGAGATCGGCGGCGGAGAGAGAGGCGGCCGGGAGTGGAGAAGATGGAGCCGATCCGGAGCTACGGGGGTCCGGAGGCTTCGGGCTTGGAGGGGAGTGCTCCTGGGAGGTGGTGGCGCACGGTGACGGGGGTGGCGGCGCCGGGAGCTCGCCGGAGGAGGGGAACCGGTGGTGGAGTGGCTCGGCTGAAATGGGGAAGACTCGGCAATTCCAATGGTGCTTACCTGGGAGCAAGGGAGGGAAGCGGGGAGGTAGAAGGGGGCTTGGGGTTCTTGTAGGCGACCGAAAAAGGGCGGGGTTGAGAGGAGAGAGGCCGGGCAAGGCGGGATTTCCAGATGCTCGGTATGGCCTTCTTCGTGCACGTCGGGGCAGGTGAGGCGGCGGCATGGCGTCGCAGGGATGGGGGAACAGGGGAGACGATGGGACTGATGTTGACGCGCACGGGGGAGAGAGAGGTTGAGGGCGGCGCTGAGAGTGGGGGAGAAATGGCTCGGGAGAGAGAGCTGGAGTGAGGCCGGGCTGAGCCGGTTCTGGGAAGAAGAAGGAGCGGCCGAACCCAGTGAAAGCAGAGCGGGCCGAAGGTGCAGGCAGAGCTGGGGCCGGCCTGCTAAGGAGAGAATGGGCCGAGCCCAAGGGAGAGGGAAGGAGGGTCAGCTGGATTGGGTGGCCCCCAAAACCGAAAATAGAAGATGCAAAAAGAATTTGAAATTTTGAAAATGCCAACACATTTGAAACACAAACTTGAGTTTAAAAGCAACTCACAAACCTTTCGAAAATACCGCGGATTGAAATGCGAATCAAAAACAGAAGACGAAAGGTAGATACTATTCACCGTTCGAAAATCGGGGTGTTACACTAGTGAAGGTGAGATACTGCAGAGCACCGGTGAGACTCCGATAATGGGTAGGATCAGCCACTGGGACACCGTCGGCTGAGGGTAGCTTGGCACTGGTGTCAAATAGTGTGGAGCATGGCTTGCAATTACTTATGTTAGCCCGAGCAAGAATATCCAGAATATACCGCCGCTGAGATAGAAATAGACCACCGTCACGCCGACTGACAGAGACACCCAGAAAATGATAAAGAGGGTCAAGATCCTTCATGGAAAATTCATGCTGCAAGGCATCAATGGTCTTCTGAAGTAGAATCTTAGAGGATGCAGTAAGGACTATGTCATCAACAGAAAGCAATAAGAAGATGGTGGCATCATCACGGCGGAAAATAAAGAGCGATGAATCAGACTTTGCACCAATGAACCCAATGGAGAGGAGAAAAGTAGCAAAATGATTGTACCATACTCGAGACGTCTGTTTGAGACCATATAATGACTTGTGAAGGTGGCAGACGTGATCAGGCTTAGAAGAATCCACAAAGTCAGAGGGTTGGACACAGTAAACTGTTTCCGTGAGGGTGCCATGTAGAAATGCGTTCTTCACATCAAGCTGATGAATGGGTCAACCATGGGAGAGAGCAACAGTGAGAACCGTCCGGATGGTGGCAGGCTTAACGACAGGACTGAAAGTTTCATTAAAGTCAATGCTGGGACGCTGAGTGAATCCATGGAGAACCCAGCGGGCCTTGTAACGATCAAGAGCACCATTGGGATGAAACTTACGACGATAAATCCATTTGCCTATCACAATATTGGCACCGGCAGGTCAAGGTACGAGATCCCATGTGTGATTAGCCTGTAGAGCAGTGAATTCTTCTGTCATTGCATCATGCCAATTAGGATCTGCTAGAGCTCCTCGATAAGTTTTAGGCACCGGGGACAGAGAAGCTGCATGCAGATTAAGAAACTGACGTGTTTGACGGAACCCGGTTTTACCACGTGTGACCATAGTATGGTCATTGCGCACAGGTGGAATCAGGACGGCATCCGCAGGGAGACGGCGTGATGGAGGAGCCACTGGAGTAGCAACTCCCAGCGCAGCATCAACCGGGGCCAGGTCAGCTACCGGCGCAGTAGTGACCGGGGCCAGGTCGACAGGCGCAAGGTCCGCAGCCGACTGTATTGGGCCGGGAGAGGCGACGGTGCTGGAGGGGCCGGGGGCAGCGCCCTGTGGGGCCGAGCTGGGCTGACCCAAGACGCCACCGGGGGCCATGCTGGCAACAGCCTGCGGCACATGGCCAGCAGGGGCAGCGTGGCTGGACGACTGGGTCGTCTGGGCCGTGAACCACGCAGGGACTGGGCTGGCAACAACCTGTGGCAACGGGCCAACAGGGGCAGCTGAGTCCCATGTAGTGCAGGCCACGTCAAGGCGCATCGGGCCGATACCGGCAGCGTCCTGCAGTATAGAGCCGACAAGGGCAGCAGGGCCGACACCAGGCGAAGATCCTGCAAGTGAGCGAAATCCAATGGCGGAGGGGGTGCTATGTCGAGCTCTGTAAAAAAAGTCAAAGGTAGAATAAGGAGGTCGACTCAGCGAACGGAAAAGAGGACTCGTCAAATGTGATGTGTCGGGAGATGATAACTCGATTGGAAGAGAGATCGATGCAGCGATAACCTTTGTGGTCCGCGGAGTATCCAAGGAATACACATAGGGTTCGAGAGTTTATTAGGGGCAGTGGCAGAGAGATTGGGGTAGCATTTGCACCCAAAGACATGAAGATGGGAGTAGGACGGTTGAACACCATAAAGGGCGAAGAAAGGGGTGGAAAAATTCAGGGTCTTTGTGGGATGGCGATTCAGGAGATGTGTGGCGGTGTGCAAGGCTTCTACCCAATAAGATGGGGGGAGGGATGCTTGGATCAGTAAAGAATGAATAATGTTATTGGTCGATCGAATGATACGCTCGGCTCTACTGTTTTGGGAGGAGGTGTAAGGGCATGACATGCAAAGAATTACACCGTGCTGAAGGAAAAAAAGACCGGGAGCTAGAGTTATCGAATTCACGACCGTTGTCACATTGGATGCATGTATGTGTGTAGTATTCATAACCTGCGTGTCATGCTTATTGCAGCCCAAGGCTGTCTTTTTTTGTATAACGACCTGTGTGTCGACTTGTGATGCCCCTTCACTCCTTGTAATTTATTACTAGTGCTATTAGGAGTAATAGCTTAGTGGGAGTACTTGGAGGAATTGGCCACTTGGAGACAAGACGAACAGGAAGTACGGTGATGGAGATCACCATGTGGAAGGGTCATATTATATCACGATGCAGTGTGATTGTTTGTGAATGCATTTATATTCCTGTTCATTTATTTATATGCATGTTATTTAGTTTCTTTAAATGCCTTTAACATGGTAGAAGTAAAGCTCCTTCACATAATATTAAGTTAAATTGATGCCCTCCCAATAGGCTGCACTATCCAAAGTTTTGTATTTTAATGGTAGGTTTTACTAAAGTAGAGTGCCATTAACTTTTCTTGACTAGATGGGTTTGTGTTGGACACTTACACGCATAGCATTGGTTTAACTTGATAAGATCATCATAACATTTATGGACCTTGGGGCATAGGGTTGGGTGCCAAGCATAGAGATGCTGACCAACAACATGAGTCATATAGAGATATAATTAGCAAAGGGTTGCTTACCAAGTTCACTTATCTTCTAGCAGTGATGCCAGAGCTCGCTAGCAGATAAATAAATTTTGGATCTTGAATCACTAAATGTCATAAGAGGGATATGGTGTTTAGTGGGAATATCTTTATTAAATTGTTTAATAGAAGTTACTTTTCTTAAACATATATCTTAGTTTTGCATATTTTATGTTGTAGATCATAGCACCAATTGCTGTACCTACATCCAGTTTTGCTTTACATTCGATACTTGAAAAGGAAAAACTAAATGGAACAAATTTTGCAGATTGGTCCCACAACCTAAGAATTATTCTTAGGCAAGATGAAAGGAACATGTTCTGGAGGAACAAATTCCAGATGTACCTACTGAAAATGTTGCTGCTACTCTTAAAAACGCCTATAAAAAGGCATGTGATGAGTCCCTTGATGTTAGTTGTATCATGCTTGCTGCTATGAACCCAGACCTTCAGAAGTAATTTGAGAACATAGAGGCCTACGATATGATCGTGATGCTCAAAGGAATGTTTTAGACACAAGCAAGAACTGAGAGATATGAGATCTCAAAGAAATTGTTTGGGTGTAAGCTAGCCGAGGGTAGTCTCGTGAGCTCACATGTGATCAAAATTGGAAAGCATGGAATATTCCCTAGAATATTGTGTTTCATAATTAAAACCCAAAAGTTTGTATGAATGAGAATGAACACCTAGAAGTTTGATGGAATAGGAAATTGCTGAAAAATTGGGAAGGAGGGAATTTTCCCTGGAATATTCTGTTTCAGAATTAATAGACAAATCAATTGGACTTACAACTGGCCCCACTTGCAAGTGAGCGAAGAAAGAAAACCGAGCAAAAGCAAAGGACGGAAGAGGTGGCACGTGCGAGCGGCGGTGCGGGCGGGTCAGTCGGTGGCCAAAATGGGTCGTCGAGACCCTATGGAGGCGATAGGAGGTGGTAGCGCGGCCAACGACTCACGATGGCTGTGCGTATAGTGGCGGCGGTGCACCGGCGGGCGTGGCGTGTGGAGGCGGCGGCGCTTTAGCGGCGGCTAGGTGGAGGTGGCGCGCGCATGGGCGGCGTGGCGACCTGGGAAAGTTCCCGGTAGGGTTGCGGTGGCTCAGAGGCGGCCGAGGTAGCGCGGCGGCGGCGGGGATGGAGGTGGCGACTAGATCCGGCGATGGAGAGACCAAATTGAGGTGGGGGATAGGTAGAACATGACCAGGAATGCGACGTGACGCGGTCCACTTGGTGGGAAGCTCACTGGAGAAGGAGATCGATGCATAGCCGTTGTGGCTGGACTTGAGAAAGAAAGAGATGGCGTTGTGCGTTCTATCCAAACAGAGATGAGATAGAGGCTGGGGTTTGAGGAGAAACGAAGAGGGGACCAAGGGGCTCGTGGTGCCCACTTTATGGGGCGAAGGCGGTTATCAAATCGACTGGGAATGCTCGCAGAATTTTGGGTGATGTTAGGTTCGGAGTTGAATTCACGCAACCGACAGAAAGTGGCACGGAATTGAATGCATGGGCGATGACGGCGTGCATTGACGATGGGCACGACGTGGGCAACGGTCGTGGGGACGGTGCACAATTGGTGAGAGCGGGAATGGCGCACAGCACGATGCAGCACGGGCGGCATGGCTCCGGCTCGGGGGAGGCTGGGGACGAGCACGCTGCGGGTGGCATGGCGCGGTGGTGAGCTAGGAGGCGGGCTGGTACGACAGAGAGCCGAGGGGCGGCACACGGCCTGGGCGATATGGAGAAAGAAAGAAAAGAAAGAAAGAAAAGGAAAGAAAAAGGAAAAAGAAGAAAAAGGGAAAAAGAAGTGGGTTGGAGAAAAACTGTTGAGCTCTGCCTGAAGATAAATCACAAAAAATTTCAAATTATGAAATTTTAATTTGGATTTAGAAATGAGAATTGAATTGAGATTTGAGATGGAGGTTTGAAATTAAGATTTGATTTAAATAATTGCAAAAACTCCAAAAGAAATCCAACACTTTTAAAATAATTAATTTAAATTAAATTTTACAACAAAGAAAAAGAATTAGGGAAAATAGAAAAAAAAAATAAAGCTCAAAGAAATAGCAAAAGAACTTGAGGAAAACCAAGAATATCCAGAAAATCAAATAAACCAGTTTTGAATTTAATTAAAATTTGTTTTATTCAACTTAAATTGTTTTAATTTTTGAAATTTCAAATTAACTATATAAAATTCATCTGATTCCTTTTATTTTGAAAATAATTTTTTTTGGGATGTTGCATTTCTCAACTTTGAAACAGTTCCGACCATTTCTTCCAAAGAGTTTTGGCATGTATTTGGAGAAATTTGGGAAACAAAAAGCTTGTAGATTTGGTTGACAACAAAGAAAGGAAGATCTCAAAAGAGTTGAAGCAATTGGGGAAAGTAAAAACCCTAAGTTTACCCCCAGCGGCTATTTATAGCCGAATGTGGGGGAAACCAATGGTTGCAATCTCTTCGAGAACCGCTCCCGATGGAAAGAATTGTAAGAGATGGGTTGCATTATTTTTTTCGCCCGCTCGGTAAAAGTAATTTTATTTGTACAACTCAAGTAAAAATACATTCTTTGGCCGAGTCAACTTCTGGTCAAAAGAAATACTAGTCGGTAAAGCTTTCCTTCTGATCACTGTCTAAGTAAGTCATTTTCACTTAAAGTTGGGGGGCTAGATGACGAGGATCTAATAATCATCAATTAATAAACCTATTTATATGCAATACTTATTATAGATAATGGTATCTTTAACTACCATTAGAGGTACCACTTGTCATTAGTCTACAATGACAAGGGAAGATTATGACCACTTCATGGTCGTAAAGTCTATCCCAACTACCTTATGGTCGTAAGATCTATTACGATCATCTTATGGTTGTAATGTTTGCTAAGACCAGGTCAACTATGACCACCCTATAGTTGATAGAACACATAGACATGTGGACCTAATCGACTGGGGACTCTGTACATTCCGCTCATTCACACGTGGTAGTTAATACCCGTGTTGTTTGTCTCTGTCATAACTGTACGTAGTTCTCTCTATCTCTGACGTAACCGCATGACGAACGTGTAGGAGAGTGTCCCTCTGATAGTAACCGCTACCAACGTGCCAACCGTCAAGACGTCTCCTGATTCACAGTAACTACCTCCCTTTTAAGAACTATATAAGGGGTGACGACGGTTGATAGAGAGAGAGGACGATCAAGTGATCAATTCAGAAGCCATTAGCCTTACTTTTGGTGGCTTGTTTCACTCTATAAACACATTCAATATAAGAACACAAGAGTATGGTTGTTATTATCTCTGGAGAACATCTAAACCTATCTAAAAAACCATGTGTCCTCTTGCATGATCTCGAATATAGTGGCCCCATCATTTATTTCATAAGATCGATAGTAAAACATCGACACAAACTTTTAGTTTTACATGCTTCTGTTTTGCTAGCATTTGTCTAGTTTGTATAATATAATAAAAAAAATAACTAATACTCCATCCAATTCACAAAAACAAATCGTTTTGGACATTGATACGGTCCTTGAAATGCAACATTGACCACTAATTGCTGTTGCAAAATATTTGTAAATGCAAATTATAATATTATAAAAATACTTTTTGAGATGAATCTACACATATGATTAATTTTCATATATCTAATCTAAATATTTAAAAAGATATCAATAACTAAAGTCTGACTACATGTATTCTAAAATTGGGAATACAAGAGAAAGAATAGACTGGCAATGGCAATCACGTTAGGGACATGATCCCCAATAGGCCAAATTGAGCTTGTCAGGCCAACTGAGTGGCTGGAACATAAATAACAAAAATGGGAAGTGGAGTACAATGAAGTAATAATAAGGATAATGCTACTATACATACGTACAACACGTCATACGCACTAACACGAGCTAACCACTCGTTTTCACTTTTCGCACCTGCCCTCTCTATCTGCCTCATTTCACTTCCCCCAATCCACACTTGCTCTCTCTCTCTCTCTCTCTCTCTCTCTCTCTCTCTCTCTCTGTTCTCTTCAACTTGTCTCCGTCTCACCTAAGCTATCATGACGAGCCGCCTCATCTCCAGCAAGCAGTTCGTGCTCGAGGTACTCCACCCTGGACGCACCAATGTCTCCAAGGTGCGTCGTCTCAAATCTTTGGTGAAATACTGTTGCTTTTGATCTGATGCGATGTCAGAATTTGACGCGAGTTGAGGTTGAATGGTTGTGTGTTGCAGGCGGATCTCAAGGAGTGGCTGGCTGGGCTACCACGCCACGCTCCTCCTACTGCTCCCCTCTGTCTTCCTCATCCGTCGCCGCCAATTGCTCCGTCCAGAGACCTCCACTGCAGCTCCAGCACAAGGTTGGTCACATACCCCTCGGTATGGTTTTCTGATTGAAACTGTGTGAGCTTTGGTTTGATCGGTGGGGGGCTTTTTGATATGTTGTGAACCGTTGAAAACAATGTTGTAACCCGTTGAAAACAATGTTGCATATTATTCTTTGAAATGTTGCATATGTAGGAAAAAAATGTTGCATATATATAAAAAAATATTGCGTACTGTTCACGACGATGTTGCAAATTTTTCAGCGTGTTTTTTCTCCAAATGTTTTTGTTTTGATTTGTGATCTTACAACTATTCTACGGTGATGTTGCAAACGTTGTATGATGATACTGCAACCGTTGTGTGAAGATGTTGTAATCGATGTCCTGAGATATTGCATTTTGAACCGTACCGTAGGAGGCTCTCACCCGTATGTCCGAGCTGTAGCGCGGCTCTAATAATAAAGAGGCTGAACTACATTTTCTCATCACTTTTTGCGTGCTACCATAATTCGAATTTTTGGCCGATACGGTCGATTTTGATATCGTATTTGCGATTTTAACGGTATGTATTATATATTTACAAAATTAGCCCAATTGGCGACGCGGGCTGCGCGCCAGTACGGGCGAAGCGGCAGCGTAGCGCGTGCGCAGCGAACTGCAGCTGCCCAGCCGCTACGCCGGCGCGCGCCGCGCCAGTTGTCTTGACCTGTTGGCCTTGTAGCGCCCTGTGCTGGCGCTGCGCGCGCGGCGAACTGCGCGCGCCCAGCGCCCGGCGTGCGGCGCGCACAACTGCGCCCATGCTGCCTGTGAGCCTGCGAGCCTGTTGGCAGCGTGGCGGCCGGCGCCGCGCCCGCCCTGCCCTGCGTGTGTGGCGAGCACAAATTAAAAATGTTGGGGTGGCCCTATTTCCCACCGTCCATCCTCCCTCCTCCGCACATCTGTCGCCCCATCCAGGAATTCCGGCGTCAATACTTACGGAATTCCGGCGCCAAACGCGACTCCTCCTTCACTCGCCTATAAATACCGAACTCGCTTTCGCTCTTGGTCATATCAATTCGCGTTTGATTCGTTCTTGCGCTCGTCGTCGCTGAGAACTCGAAGAACGTAACATAATTAATTTTATTGGGAGGTAATTGTTTTCGCTTCGTCACTCTTCCTCCGAAGGGTGATTTATTACTTCCTCCGAAGGGTGATTTATTACTTCCTCGGAAGGGCAGGTAATTTGTGTTATGCTTTTGCCGTTATTGCCGTAGTCGTAATTAGTTAGTCTTTGTTAGCTAGTCGTAATTAGATAGTTTAGAGGTAATTAATTAGTAGTAATTAGTTAGTCGAGTAGTAATGAATTAGTTTAGTGCTAATTAATTAGTAAGTAATTAGTTTAGTAGTCATCGTTCTGACATATGAAGTAAGTGGAAATAAAATCTTGGTATTTTTAGTGGTAATTAATGAGCCGTAATTAGTTAGTTTATAGATAGCTAATTAGTAAGTAATTAGTTAGTTCCTTTGGTAATAAATTAGTTTAGTGCTAATTAATTGAGTCGTAATTAGTTTTTACTGACATATCAAGTAAGTGGAAATAAAATCTTGGTATTTTGTAGTGGTAATTAATCAACCGTAATTAGTTAGTTTAGAGATAGTTAATTAGTAAGTAATTAGTTAGTTCATTAGTAATGAATTAGTTTAGTGCTAATTAATTAGTCGTAATTATTTAGTGGTTGTTTGTGGGTTTAGGTATTTTCGAACATGCAAGACTTGATTGTATTTTGGCGATGGGCTTGCACGCGGACACGATGGGTTGGACTGTCGAGATGCCGATACAAGGTGGTCGGGCGGAGGGCTCCACGCGATGAATATTCACGAGTGCGCGGCTGCATCAGAAGGAGTTCCTCACGGAGCCAGGGCGAAGAAGTTATGATTGAGGCGATCACTGCACCAATTATGTGTGGGAGCTCGTAAAGGTGGATGGAAGCATAGCATGGAGGCGATACATGGAGATTGTCTCGGCCCGAGGCGGCCATTCACGGAAGCCTATGGTGTCGTCAATTTCGTACATAGGGCGTCTGAAACCCCGATGATCTGAGAGGCACAGCACAAGCGGGCAAGCGCGGCGAGGAACTGAAGATGGCGGCCGACGGAATGTCTTTGCCTCGGAGAGTCCCGTGCCTAATTTTGAGCCAAATGAGGCGGAAACATGGTGGTCGGCCCGCATCGGCGCCACGCAGTATCTACCGGACGAGACTCTCGGGTTGGAGTCAAGCGAGGACACCGACCCAAGCTCGGATGGTACCAAGCGAGGGCGCACACGGCCGGGTGGTCCTTACGTGGCATCGAGACTTGATGATATCGCGGTGCGTTCGCTCGTCTTGCCGCAAGAAGAAGGCTCCAGTGGGGTTTGAAGCCGACACCCTCTTAGTTGGGCGGCGCTTCCCGAACAAGGTGGCGTGCAACAAGCTATAGCACGATGCGCTTTGTCCATCGGTAGTGTGTCTACCGAGTGCACCGGTCCAACCAATCTGCGATGAAGTGCATAGTAGAAGGCTGCCACAGCAAGGTCGGCGCTCTCGAGCAAAGATCTTTGGCTCGGTCTTCACGGTCAAGGAGCCGATCGACCATACTGCGAGCTCGGCGAGCCTGCGGCGACATCGGGCGTGACTTCGCATATGTTGCAAACCTCATCACGCACCTAGTTGAGGCGGGCGTGTCTATCTCCCCCAGGCGATGATGTCGGAAGTCGTCAATCGGGTTGGCTATCGATTAGCTACTGACAAGGTTCGACGAGCCAAGCGAGAAAGTCATCGAGACTATATGCGGGACATACGAAGAGGCGTACAACCTTGTGCCGAGATTGCTTCACCAGTTGCGGATCAAACCCCGCGCGTACACATAAACAAATTTGGGCCGTGAAGATCTTTGAAAAAGGGCCCAACCACTTCATCTTTGGATAGGGTGTTACGGGCTTTCGCTCGAGCCATCGAGGGCTTCAAGTTACGCCGTCCGTGCTAACGATGGATGGCACTTTTCTCCTTTGGGAAGTACAAGGGCACCATCCTCACCGCGGTGGCGGCGATCACGAATGACCAACTTCTCCGGTTGCATTTGCCATTGTCGAGGCGAGAACACATCCACCGTGTTGTGGTTCTTGGAGAACGTGAAGAGGGCGTGGTGGGAGACCGGACCCAGCGTCTGCCTAGTCACGGACCGCAATCTTTGGGTTGTTGGCGGCCATCAACATCATGCGGCGTGGGATGGATCCATCTCACGGTGGAGCGACGTGCAATCCGGTGGTGCATGAGGCATCTTGCATCTAACTTGTTCCGCAGCGGTTCGCGATCGAACTCATGAAGGCGTTCAAGGCATTGTGTATGCGAGAACCGGCGACGGAAGTTTGAGTCTATTTGAGAGACCTTGAACAGGACTACGAGACATACAAGGAGTCCACTCGGAGAGGAGCAACCTAGTAGCGCCATAACCTTCTCCGGTGGATTAACGACCACGCTCTGAATTGGAGAAATGGTCCCTCCTCTATGACAAAGGCGGTGCGAGTGCGGCGTTATGACGACCAACATGTCCGAGGTCTACAATAGCGTCACGAAAGGTGTCGCGGGCTCCCTATCACTGCGGTTGTCCGGAGACATGGACTCGCACCGTTGGTTATTTCGTGAATAGAGCCACCGCAACCAAGCGGCAGATGGGCGAAGGCAAGCGGTGGTCCGAGAACATGCGAGACACATGGATCGGAAGATGGAGAAGGCCCGAATGCGACATTGGTGATCGGCGACCTCGGTAAAATACGAGATCAAGCTTGGCGAAAATCGTCAATAGTCATGCTAGGGGAAAGAAAGCAGGCATGCACCACAGGTGATGTGGCGACATGCACCGCAACAAGCCAAAGCTCTTCCACAAACCATGCTCGCGCGTGTACAAGGCATGTGCGCCAAATGCGGCAGATGGCTACACCATACATCTCTCGAGTACTCGACATGCGGCACCTATTCGGTACATGGGCGGAGAGTTTCACTTTCGTATGGTTTGGAAATGAACTACAAGGATCTTTGGCCCGACATGGTGCCTTTGGGGTCCCAACAGGACTTGAAGAGAATAGGGAAGGGGCGACGGCGACGCGGCGCTTCCGAATGACATGGATGCTAGTCAGCGTGCCGATATTAGCCGCACGGTGAAGTGCGGGATATGCAAGACCCCGGCACTCAATGAAGGATTGTCCCAATGGACCTAGTTAAATCGGTCGTCACTCGATGTCGTAATTTAAAGTTTTTCTCTTGCTTGTTATATACAGCGCAAAATTATACGAGACCGGCTATGGACTCTTGGCAAACTTCTACAAGAGGATGTTGCGAGCGCAAGCGCTTGCGCGAGAAGAGAAGCAGCTAAAATACGGATTTTCAATGAAAGATGCTCCAGTGCCACCACGTTTGCGGTCGAGGTGTGTGTGGTGAGCCGCGAGATCATTGATCCACACACCCGAACCACGGCCGCCGGGCGTACTACGAGTCGGCCACTACATGGTAAGCGTTTCTTTGCGGCGCATCGATTTTCCTCCCAATGTTTAATTCCTTCAATTTTTAACTTCATCCCCACGTAATGCGGCCGAGATGCGCCGCCACTTCTTCCAGTGGATTGACGGCCCGAGATATGCGATAGGGCATTCATCCAGCAGAGTACATGCTAAACTACTCGGTGCGGGCGAGAACTTCTCACGGTGGAAACCTTACGTGCAGATGAGGAGGCACCGAGGACCCGATAAACTCGGCGTAATCCATATCGGCGACAAGGAAAGGCTCATGCAAGCGTCGATTATGAAGAAATTACATCCTTCTTATGATTTTTCACTATCGGTGTACTTACATCATGCAAGCGCGGACATGGGCGACTTGACACACCGGCCAGCGTGGACATTCCGTAACAAGGGCAAGGAAAGGCTCATGAGGTTTGAGCGGCCGCCCACAGCGTATCCGATCGCCGGGCGTCATCCGTATCCACGACGTCGATTATGAAGAAATTACATCCTTCTTATGATTTTCACTATCACGGTGCACTTACATCATGCAAGCGCGAGACATGGGCGACTTGACACACCACCCGGCGTGGGCGGTCCGTGACAAGGGCAAGGAAAGGCTCATGCGGTGAGCCGGTCGCCCAGCGTATCCGGTCGTCCGGAGCAATCTACATGGATGGCGTGAGTTATGAACAATTGACATTCTTATTACGTTTTGTCTTGTCGATGTACTTACATCATACAATCGCGAGAATGCAGACGACTTCGACATACCGGCCGACGTGGAGAGTCGGCGATAAGGGAAACTCCTTCGGCCGAGACCCACCGACGTCGAGACAAGGCTCCCTTGCTATGGCGCCGCGAGACAAGTAGCACACATCGTTAAGTAGTTGCTACCCACATGTTGTCGGCATCTTCATAACCGCCTTTGTTCACGGGTCGTGCGGCGCCGACCATGACGACCTCTGCGCCTACACACCGCCGCCGCGACCCGCCTCCCGACCCATACGACCTTGCCTCCTCGCGCATGACCATGGGTGCCGAGTAAGCATACGACCATTGCACAAAATTTTTTTGTTTAGGATTTGATATATGTATTTAGTATAAGAATTTATATGTATTATTGAGTTATTTACAATAAAAATAAATTTGGATATATGAAATGTTGTTTCAAAAATTTGAATTTGATGTAGAGTCTAGTTTATAGCTTATGTGATTTTTGTTGCATTTTAGAAAATTGAAAATTTTGTTTGGTAAATCTGAGCGAAATATGTGTGAAGTAATGATTGATGTATTTGTGATTTTGTAGATTCTTGTAGTGAAAAAATGTTGAGCTGACAATAACAATTTTCGATCATGGTATGTTGTTTTATTGTAGAAAATTTAAAGAAATTTTTTGAAAACAAGCGTGATAAGAACAATTAGGCGAAAGGAAGGAAAGTGATATTTAACGGCTTCGGAAAAATGAATGCTCATTGCGGGAGGCGACCTCGTAGTCATGGCGACCTTTGCTTGTTCCTCGCGAGCCATGCAGCCCTTGCTATGTTGCGTGTCTCCTCCCATTGTGCCTTCTTGGGGACTCCTCCTTAGCCTTAGCCTAGTTTCATTTATCTGTCCGCGAATTCACGCCAACTATTTATATTCACGCAAAGTGGTCTCTTTTGTCACGTCACTACGCAAAGTGGCCTCTTTGTCATGTCATCTGCGCAAAGTGGTCTCTTTTGTCAAATCCTTTGCAAAGCCGGCCTCTTTGTCATGTCATTGCGCAAAGCGGCCTCTTTGTCACGCCTTGAGCAAAGCGGCCTCTTTTGTCACGTCCTTTGCGCAAAGGCGGCCTCTTTTGTCACGTCAACTGCGATAAGTTCTCTCGTTTATTATAAATAGCACGGTTGGGGTCCCATGATATTGTAGGCGTGAACCGTGCAAATCGAAAAAAAGTGTGTCCTCTTACATTGTGAAACATAACATGTCGGAAGCGAGGGCCGATCGGATATGGGTCACCGAAGGAAGACCTTCCCTTAGAAAGGAGGGAGGTATTTGGTCCACACTACAGCTTGATACCAACTCGGCGTGCTCAACGGCATGGCGAAGTGCCTACACAATGAGGCAGCGGTTGTGCGAGCCCTCGAATGCCGATTCGATGGCGGGCGACGTTTCTTCCGATGCCCACGATCCGGGGTAAAAAGTAGTAACATTACTTTCTTATTTCTTATCACGGTGCATGTTTATCCTCCTTTCTGCGGATGGCGAAATCGAGTTCTCCGGTGGATCGACCCTCCCCACGAGCGTTATATTGTCAATTATGTATTCACATTATGGCGTGAATATTTAAGTTGGAGGAGCGAATTGAGACCCTCAATGAGGAGAACACCGACCTCATGTGGATGCAACGCCAGCGTATGAAGTAGAAAGAGTGACTAAGTTAGTAATGTGTCGTATGTAATTTGTTGTGGTCGTTGTTGTGTTGATGGTGTGGCAATTGAGCATGTTGTTTTGATTTTATTTCTTGCGTGTAATCTGTGCATATTATGCATATGTGCAATGTATGTTTTGTTTCGTGTTGGCATTGCGTCACGCATTCTTATTGTGTGGACTCTATGGTGAGGCCCCAGAGCCTATAAGAGGAGCCATTCCTCACCTAGCCCCCGCATTGTTCTCCCTCACCTCCACGAATTAGTTTTCCCATTACGTGTAGTTATCATTCCTTCTCACTCCCACAGGCGCCGATATGAGTCATCTCGGCACCGCATCGTCCGCTCAATGGTGATTTGCCCAAAATGCAACACGGTTGTTAGGCGTAAGACCTCACACACGCCCACGAATCTGGGCGGCACTACTTCAAGTGCCCTTTCACTCGGTGAGTATGATTGTTTGGGTTCATTCAAATCGTGCGAGCATGTTTGACAATATTGTTCTCGTGAAGCGAGAAGCCCCGTGATTGCCGATTCAGGGTGTGGGAGGATGAAATGGGCGGTAGGGCCGACATTGCGAGGCATGAGAGAGTTATCGTGGGGGTAGCGACCCGTCGAGATCGCCATCGTTTTGATAGGTGAGTGGAAGATTAATTTAATGTTGTGTGCTATTTTCTTTCTTGTGTTTATTGTTATCGTTAAGGTGTAGTGTTGGAGGTTATTGTTGTGTTTATTGTTATCGTGTGTCTTAGTCTTTGGAGGGTTAATGTATGTTTACGTGAAGCAAGATGTAAATAAATAATTTGCAAAACATGCCATGGATATGTATTACACATACGTCGTTTCATAAATAATTCTGACAAACCATGAGGCGTTACGAAATCGAAATTACAAAACTCATTATGGATCTAAATACGTCGCCTCCTCGGACCGGCGTATGTCTCTCGGAGAAGGTGAACACGCTAGAAGTGCGGTGCATCTCGAAGGTCGTGCTGCGATGCTGCGTCAGTAACTTCTTCCTTCGGTGTGCGATCGAGCGAGCGAACGGACACACCTCCGTAGGTCGGACAAGTTCATGGCGTTCGACGGGTGCGGATCACGGTCGGTCACAATTAGACGAGTACGCCCCATACGGCCCGTCGCGTCAGAGACCACTACCGTAGAATCTGAACAAGTCTTGGTGCTTTGGCGGATGGAATGACAGCGAGAGACACGCGGTCGGGAGAACGAGACGCGGTGGGAGGTGCATTCGGTCGTGCGGTATGGGACCGCCTGGCCGGTGCCTGATGCATTGAATCGCGGTATGGGACGCCACGACGACATACTGCAATCTTGATCGTCGCGGTGTCGCGGTGTGGCACGCACGCGGCGCATGAACAATCTTGATCGTCGCGGTGCCACACCGCCTGATCGGTTCTGACGCTTGGCTGACGCGATCCGCGATCGAGCAGGGGCTAAAACGGAATTTTTTAAATTATAGAGGCTAAATTTGGAATTCGGATTTACAGTGTTACATATGTCCAAATTTCCAAATGAGGTCAAAAAAATGAAAAATTTTGTGTTTGACAAAGTGTATTTGATTATGTAATTTTTCTATTATTTTATTTGTTAAGAATCTTTTGATATAACGTTGCTTTCATGCAGATCAATTAATGTACTTCATACAAAGGAGGTCTCGGGAGGCCACGAGAGGTCTCGAAGGTTTAATGTAGTGGAATCATTATACAAAAAGTTTATGCGTTTATTGATTAATACGAACAAGACACTCATCTGAAATAAGCGATAACAAGCATGTAGTACAATGAAAATAGCATAACACGTGAAACTATACGGCTCACTCGTGCGAGCCACTCTCTCTCCTATGCTGCTTGGTGCGTCGCGGGCGTCTGCCTTATTTTGCGCCGAGCATGACCCGTGGAATCGTCCACGCTCGGAGAACGCGTGTCGGTTCGGAGAATGCGAGACAGATTGAGGCGGAGGTGGACGATGGATCGAGTGCGGGCGGTGTCGGTAGGCGTACATGTCGTCTTGATGAGGCGTGCGAGCACAGGGACACTTCCGAGGAATTCATCCACGGAGGCTAGAAAACCACTCACGGGGCCACTGCAGAAGTGCGATGCACGCAACTCGATTCGCGCGGATGAACTCGCTGGAGTATACCGTGGGCGCCGAACCGGAGGAGCTACGCCTGCGTGCGCTAAAACCACAGGCTGCCATTGTCCTTGCCACAGGCGTGTGTCTTGCTCCACGGTAGGAGTTGGGAGGCCCGTATCGTCGTCATCGATCGATGTGAAGGCCGTCACCCGGAGTGAAGGCTCGCAAGGCGAAGCGATGTTAGTACAAATGAACACTCGGATGTAAACTAAGAACCTCGTACCTCCGGATGTGCGGTCACGAGATGACCGAGAAGCGGCGGTGTGTACGGGTCGGGACGGCGAAGTGATTCATCCAGAAGCGGACCTACGGCGAAGAGCGGCATGATGTTAGCGGAGCGTAAGGCATAATTACAAAACTTGATGTAAATTTGTACATAGCGACTTACGTGCGGCGACACAGCGCGCGAGATGACCGGCGGGGCACGCTACGGCGCTGCCGGACTCGCTAGGTCGTGGTGACCTAAGCGGGTGAGCACGGCCCCCACTTCGTGCCGGTCGCAAGGCGTCGTCCCTCGAGCGACCACCTTGCTCAAGTTCTTTACTATCTTCTTCATCTC